>CABHPH010000611.1:0-18009 GCA_902168325.1 Peromyscus nudipes
ATTGTGTTGGTATTTTGATGGGGATTGCATTGAATTTTTTTAAGTTAAATCAAGACAGTCACAGATTTTTCTTGATCTATCCAGGGATTAAATAATTAACACAGTTTGATTAATATCAAACTGTAGGAAACAATATGGTCTGTTCAGTGGTGAAAAAAGATGCCTAATATTATGGGGCTGAAGCCACATTAGGACAGTCACAGGAAGGTCACGGGTAGCTTTTCACTCCGATTATGTCCCTACCATTTCACTACATTGACTCTGGAAGCTCTGGGGCAAAGACAATGAAGAGGGACAGCACTCCTGGTTGGCCCATTTTAGCAAAGTCAGAAGCACATCTACCATTGGCATCAAACTCCAAAGTTGGGGACAGAGTTGGGTGAGGAAACTGCCATGAAGGTGAGCCTCACAGTTTGAGAGTAAGAACTGGTAGGCTCTTCCTGGGCTCCAGCACTGTGGCACAGGAGTCTCAGGTTGCTTGTGTGCATCATGCTAGAGGCTCTGGGTCTGGCATCTTTGTGTAGTTTCCTTCACCAACTAAGGTTGGCTCACACCCACCTCAAGTAGTTCTAGACCATTTTTTCTCCTGTAATTTTGTAAATAAGTAGAGGAAATAAATACCATACCACACACCAATGTTGTTATGGTGGCCTTCAAGTCAGGTGGGCAGGCAAGTGACCTGGCCAGCCCTTAGGGAGCCACAGTCTCTGCAGGTCTGAGAGCTGCCCCATGGCCAGGCTTCTCCCTTGGCAGCAGAGCTAGCCTAGGGGCTTGCATGTCGATCCTGAGCAAGCATACTGGGGTGAAGCAGGGGCTGTCTCCCCACTGTGACTGGAGTGCATGTTTACACCAGCACTTTTTCTGCACATGTGTCTTCAATCCGACAAAGCCATTTTTTATTCTAGTAGCAGAGGCCCCAGGTGGCTATGCATTATGTTCAACCACGGTCATCTGTACCATTTTCTACACCGGATCTGCTTGGCACCATGGGGAGCTCTGACCCTAAACAATGACATTCCAATCACTAGCAGCCAGAAGTTACAGCCGACCTTGCTGATTGTCACAAGCAGGACCTTGGATCCATTGGCACTGTCGGTGGTCATAAGCCATTTCCTGGGAAGAGGAGACTCCTCCCTCCAGATCTGCCTGGGCCTGTGCAAATGGCACTGCAAAGGAGTCCCATACACGCGGAGTCCATGAGCCAGTGGGATGGACAAAGACGCTTAAGCATTTCAGGGCTGGTTCTGTTCATATCCAATTCTGGTGCTTAGGAGCAGTGATACATGTTGATGCCCAAGGGCAAAAAGCCCCATTTAAGGAAGGGGCATCCTGATCCTGTTGCCCAGCAAGGGGCAGCCCTAAGCTTTGTTTTTCTTGCTTTATTCCCCTTTTTTTTTGTTGGCCTTGTGCTGAGTTTGTTTACAAAGATGTATTTTGTTTAACCAAATATTAAAAATGAAAAACTGAAAAAAAACCAATATGGTCTGTTTCCAGTGTAAAAACGATTTTACTGTGCAGTATTAAAAGACCATGTGACAACTGTATTTGTAGGTGATGCTTTGTTTAGATACTGTCAGTAAAACCAGGTCATGTTTTTCAGTAGAATTTTACAGTCTATTTGTATGTATTAAACATAGTTCCCTGAGCTTGTATGCCACTTTGACAAGTGACATCTTATATTTTAATTTAATCAGTTTAAAGGGGAGAAACTTTCAATATTTCAAATGCATAACTGTTTCTCCTCCACAAAATTTGATTTGGTTCTCAGCAGTTTAATTTGAACTAGTGCCTCTGGGCTTCTGTAGAGGGAAAACAACATCTCCCAATCTGTTTTTCTTCATATCTATGAGCCACTGCATTCACATTGCACTCAAGAAGGCTTTTAATAGTGGACAAATAACATGGTCAATAATATATTACTTATGCATGAGAAATTGGAGTTGACACAGAAACCGCCAAGCCCATATGTGGTGTGTACAAGAGCACTCTGCAAGCTGGAAGTGCTCCTGCACACTGTTGGCAGTTCCCATCTGGGAGTGTGAACATGGACATTGCTCAGTCTACCAAAAGGAATATAAACCATATATCGGAAACTTGCACTTCCCAGTCAAAATGAAAAATGAAGATAAATTTAACCATGACATTTTGCCAGTCGGCACACTTTCCAGAGGATGAAAGACTGGCAAAGCAAACCCCAGAATTCTCACAAAAAGAACAGGAGGCTTTCAGAACCTCTGGTTTTGTGCACCCATTGTCTGAGTGGTATAACGTGTGGTATAACAGCATTGTCAAATGATAATAAGAAAATACTTTAGAAACAGACTACCTTAAAGCATCAGACCTTCATATATTTGGGCCTAACTCTTGCACCAGATGTTCCAAGGTGCAATTTTTGACATGAGATACCCTGTACTAACCTTCTGAAAGCAGTGCAAATTTTCAGAGACAGTGTTAGCTGCAGTACCAGATTCCTGATGAGCTAACACCTCAATTTCTGGCAATTCCAGACCAATGACTTGCTCTTTAGCAAGGGTTATTCAGAGTTGAGAAAATATCTGCCTTCTAATGTTCAATCTCCTTACTCTGCCAATCTGCCCCAAATGGAACAGACATCAACCAGTAGCTGTGGAATGATTTTAATTGCCACCCACATCTGCCAGTGTAAAAGCTGCAAGACTGCTAGCTTCCCAGAACAGCCCTTGCAACTGTGTCTGTGGGAAGTGAAGAGACTTGGCCAGGTAGTTTGAACTGAAACATGGTCAACTACCAGAGATGGTTAGTTCTAGTGCCAGAGGGGGCGGTTAAAGCATCCCAGCTGTAGAAGACTGTTCCTCACAGAATATTGACATGTGAGCAGACATGTTGATGACTGGGAGATGTTTGTAGGATGATGAGAGATATGAGTGATTCACTGGGACTGCTCAGCTTTCTGTTGATGGTAGGTGCTTGTTTCTCCACCATAGGTTCTCTTTAGCTTGCTGCATAAAATTAACCTCCTTAGGCTGATATATAGTCTTTTTTTGTTCTTCCAACAAGGACACAGTTGCTTATACCAGAGATTTCAGTTCTGGGTTCTCCACTGGGCAGTGAGGTGGCTGTTTCATTTTTAGAAATACCGTCAATAGCAGATGGGTTAGTTATAAAGACAGAAACTTTGAATAGGGTGACTGGCATTTAAGAAACCAGTTTAGTAGATTAGTCCCTAAAAGAGAAGGATGTAAATTTAAACAATGAATGTAAGATTGGTAATTTTGTTGGGTTGAGATTTCTAAATGGCTATGAGTGTTGACCTGAAAAACATAACTTTAATATTTTTTATTTTATTTATTATTATTGTGTGTGCACACATGTAGGAGCCCATTTTCAGGTTTCCTAGTGGCTTTACCCAGCAGGTCTGCAAAGAGAGGATGATTGGACCACGGGCATGAGTGCAGGTGTTTTGTAACTAGAAAGGGGGAGGTCTTTTGCCTCACTCCATGGCATTGTTATAAACAGACCTTTGGAATAAAGTTCTGGGCCAGTGGATAAGGATCCAGGCCCAACTGAGTCTATCGTGTGTTTTCTCTCTGTTTTCTCTCCCCTCTCTATTTCTAAGTCTCTTATCTCTCGTTCCTCAAGAGTTCCTGGGGTAAATAAGTATAGGGGCTGGTCTGCCACAGATGGTTCCTGAAGAGAGACAAAGAAAAAGATAAAAAAGAAAAAAATAACCCTAGAACTTGGATTGAGGGGGCGTTGTGAGTGTAGGCATGTTGATAAAGAATTGAAAAATGAAGGCAACGGTATTTTATTCTCGGGTGTATAAGGTAGGCAGTGAAATGCTGCAAGGCTGCAGCATTAGATTTCTCTCTATATATGTTCTCTCTCTCTCTCTCTCTCTCTCTCTCTCTCTCTCTCTCTCTCTCCCCTATCTATAAAAATTAAGAAGGCAGAAAATAGAAATATTGTGTTAGGAATATAGAAAATAAAAAGCTTAGGGTAAAGTAGGATAAAATAAGCCTAACTATGGGGCTATGAACACAAACTGGGAAAAAATCTATCTTCTTTGAGCCTTAGAGGCAGAGAAAAGCTCTTCCTTGAGCTTATCAGGTAGAAAAGGGATTCCTATGGAAGCTTTTGGCCTGGGAACAGCTAAAATGCTAGGTCCAAGCAGCAGAGGAAAGAAATTTCCCCTGCAGCAGGTACGGATGGAAACAAAAATCCTCTGCTCCACCAGCAGTGCAACACCTCACCCTCAGAATTAGTTCCGCTTGGCCAATGAGGCCAAAGTGTAGAGAACAGAAGTTTGAGGAAAACTTGGTAATCTTTCTCTTTCTTGAAAAAAAAAAAAAACTTGGTAAAAAGCTCTCTCTAAAAAGTCTTAATCTTTCTCTCTTAAACTAAAAACTCTCTTTAAAAACTTGCTGGAGCCGGGCGTTGGTGGCGCACGCCTTTAATCCCAGCACTCGGGAGGCAGAGGCAGGCGGATCTCTGTGAGTTCGAGGCCAGCCTGGGCTACCAAGTGAGCTCCAAGAAAGGCGCAAAGCTACACAGAGAAACCCTGTCTCGAAAAACAAACAAACAACAAAAAAACAAAAAAAAACTTGCTGGTCTTTCTCTCTCTTTTGGAAAAAAAAAAAAGCTACAGAGCCTTTAAGAATTTTGTTTCTGTAAGGAAAAGTTAGTTGCACCTGGATGGGAAAGTCCACTGAGGCAATGGCCTGAAGAGAAAATGCAGGGCAACTTGAGGAAGCTGCTGGCAGGTGGAGGAGGCAGGGAGGCCAAGCTGTGGCTGTGTTAGCAGCTGAGCTGAACACCAGAGACACTATCTGGGGAAGAAGCTTGCCAGGACAGGGAGAGAGGGGGCTATCCAGGAGAGAAACTCTCTTTTCTATCAGAGAAAGGACCTTGCTGAAACAAAAGCTTTCAGTTTGCCTCACTAACCCAGAGTGAAGCCCTAAGGGTTTTGCCTCAGGCAATAAGCCGCAGCCTGAGTGCTTGTACAAACAATGCAGAACAGCTCAGGACCTGGGTCAGATAAAAGATCTAATTAGAAAGATACACCTGTTAAGTGGTGGCACAGGCATTCTAAAGCAAGTTTAGGAAAGAAAAATCTCCTGTTGCAAAAGTGAAACCCTGTAAAAGGAACCTGAAAGTTTATAAGGTTCCCAAAAGGCTTTCTGGGAAATACAGTATCAATGCAGGTTTGAAACAGTACCTTATATGGTCTAATAGCTGCACTTAGAAATTATTGCTAAGAGCTTTGTGGCTGATCAATACAGTAATTTCATCCTCAGCCCAAGACTTTACAGTAGCTTTTCTGCTGTAACAGAAATCTTTGTCTGAATTATAGCAGAAGAGAGCTGTTATGAATTTGGGCAAAGAGACAGCCTTTACTTAGAAACCTTCAGCCGCTGAGCATCTCTACTGGTTCCAGAATGGCAGCAGGAAAGGTGACTTTAGGGAGTAGCGTTTGTTTCAAAAATGTTACAGTTCTCTAGCAACAAGAGTTACAACTCCATAGCAACAGTACTCATTAAATCCCACCATTAAAAGAACCATTGCCAAATAGACTCTTGTTTCAAATGCTCAAAAACTTTTAGAATGATATCAAAGTTGACTATAAAGTCTAAACTTCACTATAAACTCTAAACTTTAAAAAATGATTCGGGTACTTCTGGTCTTGTTAAAAATTTAGCTAAAATATCTTTTCTAAGTGTTAAGAAATATCTTATAGATGTTTGCTTTAGTATTAAGTTAGTTCTGTTATATGTAAAGTAATAATAGTTAAGAGATCTCTTCTAGATGTTAAGGTTTATAAAGCAGACCTATAGAATGTAAGTAAGACTTAGGTAAGGTTTCTAAAGTAGATGTAAAGGCTTGAGTATGGCTTAGTTAGGCTTTGGAGAATAGTCCTATAGAATGTAAGTTTATTATGTAGGCTTGAATGAGACTTGGGTAAGGTTTATAAGTAGTCCTATAGAATATAGGTTTAAATAGGTCATAGGTTTAGTCAGAAAAATATAGGTTTAGAATATATAGGCTTTAGGTTTAAGGATATGGTGAAAAAAAGTAATTTAGAGTAGGTTTTCCCAACCTGGGAAGCAGACAGCAATGCCCATGACAGACTGTGGACTTGGCAGTTCCAGAAACCACCAATAATAGCAAGAAGCAGCTCCAAAGACTGCTAGCTTCAGAAAGTAGCAGCAGAAAGTAGTGTCCACCGCTGAGACCGTGGACCATCATAGCTTCTCAAGCAGCAGACGCCAAGAGCCAGCGAAAGCAGAGTCTGCACTAGCGGCGAGGGTCCGCAGGCTTTCGGCCGTGAAGAAGACACAATGAGAAGTGGACACGCTAAGCCACGAGAAAGGCAAATGGTGGTGGGCAGCAGCTCGGAAAGCCCAGCAGTGACGCCACGCTGCGGGAAAAGTGAATAGCGGGCAGAACAGCGGTGAACTGCGGAGATGACAGAGTTCAGACTGCTTCCAGAGGCTGAGAGCAGAATGGTGTCAGTGCCGGACAAGCAGCTTAGATGCGCTGGAGAGCAGGAAGCTGTGGAGGTGAGAACCGTACTCCAGGCTCAACAGCCAGCTTGAGGCTCTGCGGGAACTGCTGAGACTGACTGCAGCCCGAGCTCCTATCAGCGGGATGTGACTGCAGTCATGGAGTTGTCCTGAGACCACATTCGTTGATACAACAGGACAGCATACAGCAGGACAGCGTATGAAGGATTCTAGGACCCGGTTTTCTGGGCGCTTGGACCGTCAGTGATGCAGTTAATTGGGTTTTCCTCCCAAAGCCAGGGTTGCTCTGAGAAGGCCACAGTTTCAGCTCATGGCAGCTGAAGGAGGCTGTGAGGTGAAGCTCTCTAGCCTGGTCTGGGAGCAGAGGGTTTCACACTGCTACAGCCTGCAAAGCACAGCGGTAGATGAAAGCAGAGGTTTCAGAGAGACGTGCTCAAACTGAAAACTTTTGGTTATGGGACTGTTTGCTTCAGAGTCATTACAACTCTGACAGCTATACACAGACTTAAGGACAGCTGACAAGCCAGGCCCTGACCATGAACACTCAGAGGAACTTTTAGGGATGGTACCAGAACTCTTTTTGAACTTTCAGACTTAAGAAATGAAATGGACAGTAATGATTTCATTGCAACGGAACAGTTTAAATTTACTTATGCATATAGACTCTATCAATGATAATGACTTATGAACTGCTTAACTGCTTAATAATGAAACTGTTTAAATAGATAAGTTTGGGGGTTTTTTTTAAGAAAAGGGGGAGAGTTAATATTCCTCAGTATATTTAATTTAAAAAATATTTTCATGTTACTTGGGTGAATTAATGTTATGTTTTGTACAGTTCTATTAAGAAATTGTTTTTGAAAATAGGTTTGTAGGTTGAGAGTAGGATTGTAGAAATTATAATTATGTAAAGTTGAGAGCAAGTTTATAGGAATTATTATGTTAACCTATTGATATTGATGCACCATGGTTTGGGGAAGTTAAAGAAGTGTTTAAGTTTAAGATGTGAACACATCAGAAGTTTATCCTATGTTAGCAAGAAATTCAAATGGTTCTTCTGTTAAGAGTTTGCTTTAAGATGTTAGATTGAGAAAATTGTAACTATGTATAGCAATATTTATGTTAACCTGTTAATGTTAATGATGAAGCTAAGGGAGTCTTTAGGTTTGCAATTGCATTAAGAGTTTTTGTTTAGAAAGGGCTTGATGTAGTTAAGACTGATGTAGTCATCTTAGACACATTCCAAAAAAGAAATGCCATCTTTATCATCCTCTACTCCCATACTGGGCATAGTTTATCATCCATCCAAAACTTAATAACTTCAGAAACACACTTATTATTTCCAATGGATTTTAAAGATTGCTTGACTTAGTGTCTGGGACCACATTCATTTGGAGATTTGACTAGATTAGAACATCCAAACTGCTCATATATATGACTATTAAGTTGTGAGTTTATTAACCATGATGCATTTCTAAATATGATATTATTGTTACTGGTGGTGGTAATGAGAGGGTGTGTGTATGTATGTTTACATGTACATGTGTGTATGTGTGTAAGTATGTATATGTGTATGTGTGTGTATGTTTGTGTGTTTATGTGTATATTTTTGTTTGTGGGAGCTCACATGTGGAGATCGAAGAACATGCTATATTTGAGGAACATATACAGCATCTATACCTAGGTGTGAGATGGTCTGTGGGGAATGCCAACTAAAACTGAGAAAGGATGGAAAGAGATAAGGTCACTCAAAAGAAATGATTTGAGAAGAGAGGAAGAATCTAAGATAACACTGGAGTAAATGAGATAGGAGGCTGGCAGCAGGATTATGAGAAAGAGCTGTCAGGACACTGTAGAAACTTGACCTATGGGTGACAAAATGAGACAGATAGTAAAAGCCATTTCCTTCAAATGAACATAAAAGTCCCACTTCTGAGCAATTAGCCCTCTATTGCTGTCTTTGCACAAGCTCTCCCAAGGGGCTCCAGGAGACAAGGTGTTAATTGATGGGATGGCTGCTTTCTTCTTGCACCTTGCTCCCTGATGTAGTACATCAAGGATGACCTTAAATAATGACAAGTTTGCTTTATAATTCTTTAACTTAATTTAATTTGTTCTCTACCACAGTCCTTTGATGTACTCAGAACTGATATGAGCGTCTTCATTTCACAGATGAGCACATGGAAGCCCAGGAATGTTTCTATTCCAAAGTGGAGCTATCCCCTGAGTCCCCACTCAGTTCTGTTTCTGCTGAGCTACTTTCCATTTGGCCCCATTCCTGGGTTTTGGAAATTGGGAGTTTTCTGTCTTGTTGTTAATCAGTCTTGGCTGAGAATTATGGCCTGAACTAGGACCTGAGGGTGGCTGACACCTGTCTGATTTCTGGGACTGCACATTGGGCTCACAGACTTCCTAGGGACTGAATTTCAGTGACTAAATGAAGAGTTAGTTGGGTATCTCTGCAGTTTGTGTTGTAATTGAAGGGCACTCACAGGGAGGAAATCCAACATATTGGTCTTATTGATAATAACATCTCTCACTGACTTCATGTCCCTAGATTCACGTAATTATAAGACATTCCTAAAGGGAAGTTAGCAATCTTATTCCCCTCAGACCCTCTCATCGTTTAGCAGTCCCTCCTTCCCTCCTTCAGAGCCCCTTGCCATAGTTGCTCCAGGGCTTGCACAGGTTACCCTGTATGTTCCAGTGTTCAGCTCTGTTGTCACTCGTGAGGCATTTACTGGATATTTACCAGATTTTATTTCTTTTGCAAGACTTGGCTTACAATTTGACATGCAAAACTAACAATATTTGGTGACTACTTTTTTCAGCCTTCTCTCTCAGACATACATTCATGTGCACAAGTGCACAAATACCATCTAAATTTCAAGATAATTATAAATCTGTTAAATTCATTTGTGCAACCAATAATCGGAGATATTTCTGTCTGGCTAAACACACAGTTGATAGACTATGAATAAAAAAGTTAAGTTCACATAAAATGGCATTTTTATACATCAAATTAATTTTTGTGCTTGATTTATTGAAAGAAATGGACACTGGGGAAAATTTGAAGCAGCTGATGAACTTCAAATAAATGTTGACAAAAGAGACACTTCCTATAAAGATTTTTTATTTTTAACTATATGTATGTGTGTTTCTGTGTTGGGTCTATACACATGACTGAATGTCCTCACAAAGGACAGAAGAGGACAGTGATCCCCAGGACCTATCGTAACAGGCAGATGTGAGCTGCCTGATGTAGGTGCTGGGCACCAAATTCAGGTCTTCTGGAAGGACAGCCTGCTTTTTTTAACCACTCAGCCATCTCTCCATCCCCAGATTCTGCTAAAATTAAGAAAAGATGGCATGTAATCCTAACAGGCTATAGTTATTGTAGATTATCTCTTTGTCTTAGTTGCACATTTCTGTACTTAAAAAAAATCTGTAATGGTTTTATGTTGTCAAAAATGTGGACTAGAGTACCATATGATTTTTTTCTCCTGCCTATATCTAGATATCTTCCAATTTCTTTACATTTCTGGTTTTACATGACTAATATTTAGTTCCAAATATCACTTTCTATAGCCATAATTATTGGCTACACCAATGTTTATTCAGGGAAATCAATACACATCAGCAATCATTTTACATTTCCATCATAGAACATATTTTAAATTCTTATGTTGACTATTTGGATTTATATCAAAGAAGTTAATTTAAAGAACTAGTTGTAAAGTATGTTAATCACCTCCATAACTTTGGAAGTACACACTATGATGGTGTGTCAGTAGAAATACCTTGACAGATGGCATGGATAAAGTGAGAGAAAGAATAGAGGGTCTCTGATTCATAAAAACTGTTCTGAAATAGTGGAGTCTACTGCTCCGCACTAAAAATCTATAATATATGTAACTATAAATATACATACCTACTCCACATCTCAAGACCTTACTTCTGCTATGTGTCTAAATCATTCGAGATAATTATTACTAATGCGGAAATGTAATCCTTGTAAATAGAACAAAATATAAATAGGAAAGTATTCCAGGGTGAATAAGAACTCAACACAGAAATTACCCCTCATATGCTGAGCTTGTGCAGCATATATACCATGCCAGAGTTAAGATCCTCTCAGACAGGACAGCATGAATGACAGCAGTGCTGAAAAGAATGTGGTATGCTACAGAAGGCGACACTTTTAGTCTACTAGCAAGTGAGTTTAGAGGGAACATTGCTGCTGTTCCCTATGGGATGCATACTAAATCTTAGAAAAAGGTGCTTTTACAATATGCAATGGAGTACAAAGACTTATTTAAAGGACCTGTCAGATGTAAGTATTACTGTCCTGCTAAATAAAGACTTTTTTTTTGCCCCATGTGGCTGTGTGGCATGAGTCTATTCATTCATGTTCCTATGAGTTGGACCAGCCATCTAGACCTTAAGCATGCCAGCAGCAAATTGATCACTAAGAGAAAAATCGGCAGAAGCCTGGTGCAAAGTCTTCCATAAATTCCAGTAACATTTGAGTAGATATAGCTCATTGCTGTGGAATAATGCTTTTGTACACTGGTTTAATAAAACACTGATTGGCCAGTAGCCAGGCAGGAAGTATAGGTGGGATAAGCAGACAAGCAGAATTCTGGGAAGAGGAAGGCTGAGTGAGGAGATGCCAGCCCACCATCCAGGGAGCAGCATGTAATGGCACACAGGTAAAGCTACGGAACATGTGGCAACATATAAATTAACAGAAAAGAGCTGAGTTTAAGTGTAAGAGGTATTCAGTGGTAGGCCTGAGCTAATGGCTGAGAAGTTTTAATTAATATAAGCCTCTGTGTGTTTGCTTGGGTCTGAGTGGCTGCAGACCTGTCGGGACACAGAAAAACTTCTGGCTACAAAATGGTGCCCAATGTGGGGCCTAAAACCTGAGAAAGCTTTAAAAAAAAAGATTCTAAAACGGAGCTAAAAACAGCTTCCTAGTTGTGTCTCTCAGGCCAGTCATGAGCTACAGTATGGCAGGTTCACAGTGGCGTGTGGGCTTTGAGTGCAGCATGGTGGATTTCCACCAGTTGTCTCCAAGCCACACAGTGCACTGCATGGTAACAGATTTAGCTTTTGCTACTAAAAAAAAAAAAAAAAAAAAAAAAGAGGTTTCTGGGCTATATGCTGCTGGATGGAAGCATAGACCCACTGCTTCCCAGAGTCTGGCAGTGAGCATGGTTCCCCCAAAGCTGGTGGTAAACATAGTTCCATCATGTTGGAAAGCTGAGGTGGGTAGAGCCAGCAGGCAAAGCTGCCATTTCAGTCCTAGTAATGCTGCAGTTTAAAGCCATAGATTCACAATAAGGCAGATTTAGATGGAACAAGAATTTAAACGGTTTACAGTGTGTATAAAAATGTACGTAGTCTTGGAAGAGAGAATAAAATGAATATAGACAATTATATAAAGAAATAGTTTTTAAAAATAAAGTATTTATAGAGACAGTAAAGGTAATGTAAAAAATAAGCCACGTAAAGATGGAAATTACACAGAGAATCTGGATTATATTGTCTTTGGGATTTTTAACTGCAGAGAGACAAGCTTGCTTGGAGATCAGGGGGAAAAGGTCAGCCATTTTAAGTAAACAAAGTCAGGCAGCACATACCCTTAATCTGATCATTTAGCAGGCAGGGTCTCTGTATGTTCAAGGCCATACTAGGGAACAGAGCCAAGCGTGGTGACACACACCTTTAATCCCAGTATCAACCATAGAGACCTGGAGGTCTGTATAGACAGGCAGTGACAAGGAAGTGAAGTAGCTGGGCTAAGAGCCAAAGAGAGGGCAGAAAAGCAAAGCATAAAAAGGCATGGGTAGACAGGAAGTAGCTCGCATTTGGAAGCTGCAGAGTTGGTGAGGAAAGGTTGGCTGTTGGCTCTCCCTATTTCTCTGATCTCTCTCTAAGGCTTTCACCCCTATATTTGGCTCCGTGTTTTTTATTTAATAAGACCATTTAGAAATTCTTTTATAGTTTATTAGTATTATGTATTTAAGCATTTCTGATCAACATATATGTTAGATTGAATGATAATAGGGACTTCCATTTACTTATATTTTATTATAATGTACAAAGGGAGCCTTACTTTCTCCAAATCTTAACATTACATGAACTGAAATGTATTATTCCTTATTCCAAGTTTTTACAATTGACTTAATAATTACTTAATATTTTGTCTAACTTTATTATTAAATTTTATATTTAAACATTTAATTTTTGAGCAGATCAAAGCAAAAACGTATATTGTCAACTTTTAAATACAAAAAAAAATCTGTGTCCAACAATTCAAAATTATATTTGTGAGTAATACACCTGTACATAGCATAATCCTTTACTATTTTTTTAGAATACTTTGTAAGTGGTACAAAAGTACAATCCATGAAAATACAATAGGATGTAACATGGCATATTTAAATTATGCCACACTTTGTCTTTCCTTAATCATCTTCTGCTTAATATAATAAACAAATTAAATCTCAAAAGCAGCAGTGGACAAAGTCAAATGGTGACTAAATGTAACTATATATACACCAGTAAGGATTTTCAATTCCGTGGAGATTTATTAAATGATTATTACATTAAGAATTGTGATTAAATAGCAGTTTGGAAGCTGGAGTCCCAAATGATGTATAATCAATTATTTGTCTTTTAATTAATGTAAAAATGAGTAAAAGAAATAAGGTTTGGAAAAGCAGAGACCAATAGTACTATTTGAGGAAGCAGTATCATTAAAGTGAGGTGCTAAAAAAGAATTTAGTTGAAAAGGCTGTGTGTGTGTGTGTGTGTGTGTGTGTGTGTGCACGCATATAAAACCAGCTATCTGAAAAAGTTAGTAATAGGCAATAGAAAAAAAATAAGACAAAAACTGTTATATTAAGAAGGTACACGGATGAAAAAAATGTTTATCCAACTGAAATAATCTCCACATATTTGAATTTAGAAAGTAAGAGCCAGAAAAGGACTTTTTGAACATCATAGAGGAAGTGTCCTGGCTAGCTTTGTGTGTCAACTTGACACAAGCTAGAGTCATCAGAGGAAGGAGCCTCAGTTGAGGAAATGCTTTCATGAGATCCAGCTGTAAGGCATTTTCTCGATTAGTGATCAACAGGGGATGGACCAGCCCATTGTGGGTGGTGCCATCCCTGATTTGGTGGTCCTGGGTTCTACAAGAAAGCAGGCTGAGCAAGCCATGTAAAGCAAGCCAATAAGCAGCACCCCTCCATGTCCTTTTTATCAGTTCCTGCCTTCTGGATCCTGCCCTGTTTGAGTTCCTGTCATGACTGCCTTCTATGGTGAACAATTCTGTGGGAGTATAAACTAAATAAACCTTTCCTCCCCAGTCTGCTTTTTAATCATGGTGTTTCATCATAGCAATAGAAACCCTAACGAAGACAGGAAGTAAGTGCAATAATCATGATATTTTGTGCATTAATAGAATATCAGTTTGTCCCATTCTTGCTTAGCTTCTCTCAGTAGTAGAGAGTTTCAGTCCTTTGGCTGGTAGAAATGGAGTTATAGGAAAGTACTCAGCAGTATGAAGCTCTGAGCAACAATTTCATTGAATTACTCTCTCTTTGTCTTTTTCCCATACACTAATCACAGTACACAGAGGTAGAGAGAAAATAGCACTGGATGCTGAATTGTTGTGTTGACTCCTTACATTGTTGGGATCCTGCAAACTGAGAGGCTAGAAGGACTGGGAGCTAATTTGTGGCCAACCTTCATTAATGTGAATGTCCATAGAGGACTTTCATTTGAGGTTAGGTTTTTCAAACACTTTAGCCATTCAAGTAGGAATTGTCATGAGATGACGCATGATGGAAGGAGCTAAGAGGCAGAATCTCTGTATCTCACTGTCATCTGCTTCTGTTTACTCTAAGAGTCCTGGCTTGGCAGGTCTTCTTTTACATTTCAGGTATATTTTCTTAACATCGGATACCATCCTCAGAGCTCTAATAGAACATGTGATCTCTTCATTGGGAGATGATTTGCATGCATAAAAACTAGAGTGCAGCTGCCTAGAACCCGTGTAAAAGACAGACAGGCATGAGGGCCATGTGTAGTCTCAGCTCTGGGGATAGAGAGACAAGAGACTACTAGATCAAATTGGGTAAGTTAGGTATCCAGAACTGAACTCCATGTTCATCCTGAGACAGTCTCAATAAATAAAATAGAAAGCAGTTGAAGGTGCCTTATGACCAACTTTGAGCCTCTGTGTGCATGTGTACACATAAGCATGCTCACTACACACACACACACACACACACAAATACAGAAAAAGAAAAGCAAATGTGATCTCTGCCATCAACATTCAGTCAATGATTCTTAAATTTTATTTTCCATAATTCTTTCATAAGGAGCTTGTAAGAAACACCCAGAGACTCTGAATCTGGAGACCCCACACACAGTCTACGGACGACCCTGGGTGGCACACTGGGTGGCGATGGGAAATGCTTTGCAAGGGTGAATGATTATACATGTGCTTCTAATTCAGTCCTCTAGATTTTATAGTTTATGGTAATTTTTACTGCAAAAAAAATTTGGATTGTCCTCATGTATTAGCATCAGAATAATTCAAGTGAAATAATTAAAATCGGTGCTTCTTGGGGCTGGAGAAATGACTCACTGGTTGTCTGTACTACTGTTGCTGAAGATTTTAGTTGTTTCCCAGCACCCAGTTGCTAGGCAACTCACAACTCCTATAATTCAGCTTCAGAGGATCCAATGTCCTTTTGTTGTTGTTGTTTTTTGGCTTGTTTTGTTGTTGTTGTTTTGGTTTTTCAAGTCAAGGTCTCACTATGTAGCCATGGCTGTCCTGGAGCTCACTCTGTAGACCAGGCTGGCCTTGAACTCACAGAGATCCACCTGCCTCTGCCTCCTGAGTGGTGAGATTGAAAGGTGTGCACCACCACTGCTGGGCTCCAATGTCCTCTTAGAGCCGCTAAGGGCACCTGCACTCAGGTGCATGTGTGTGCACTTATGTGCAAGCACACAAATAAATATTTTTTAAAATAATAAAATTAGTGCTTTCCAGAGCAAAGATTGTCCCCACAAACACTTCAGAGGACTACTGTGGGTCTCCACTTGATGCTTTCTGACAATAACTGCAAGTTATAGAGATAGAATAAAAGGAAGTACACCCATTCCCATCAGGGCTGAAGAGAGGATGAGGCCCACAGTGTGGATCCTAGAGTTCTAAAGGTCTAAAGGTAACAGAGGTGGATCTTTTGGATGTACTTCATCTTCTCAGTAAGGCCAGACAGCAAAGGGCAAACAGGTACAATTAGGACAGGGCAGGAGAATGGATGTGGGAATTGAAGGGGAATAAAAAGCATCTGATATCAATGAAATGGGTTCTCCTTCTTGAATCAGAAAATGCTGAGTTTTGCCTGATTCTTTAAATTGTAATATAATATTTATTACTTTTATCTTTTAATGGATAGAAATATTAAATGAAATGAGGGTTCTATTGTGTATTACAGGTGTGGGTTTAAAAAAAAGTAAGACAGGGTAATTAGTTCTGTTTCTATTACAATCACCTCTCCACTGCACTCAAAGTACGATGGGAGAGAGAAAAACCTTCTCATCTGAAGACATTTTATTTAGATTGCCTCAAAATTATTGACCTGTTTCAAGCAGTTTTCAAATATTTGCTTAGGTTTTCATCATTAAAATAAATTAAACTTTGATCCAAAGCTCATTACTATGCTCAATAACAAAAGAGAAAGGTTAAATTATATATTTAGTTAATATTATTTTCTAAGAAAGATACAATGATCCAATCAAATAATTATTGTTCCCATTCTGTGAATTAAACTTTTTTCAGCTTTAAATTTAAGCCAGAAGCTCTACTCCTACAAATGAAGCAGTGACATCGTTCTGCTTCACAACAGTTGTACATGTGACTTCATATAAGCCTAGACCTACTTCATCCTGCCATGAGAGGTGCACACCAGCATCCCATTTTCAGGTTCAAGTCTCATGGTAAATGTTTGAGGATAGATCCTGGGACTAATCATGAAGAAAACTCTGAAGAAATTATATGCTTAAAAATAATCTACAGCTGGGTGATGGTGGCGCACGCCTTTAATCCCAGCACTCAGGAGGCAGAGGCAGGCGGGCGGATCTCTGTGAGTTTGAGGCCAGCCTGGGCTACCAAGTGAGTTCCAGGAAAGGTGCAAAGCTACACAGAGAAACCCTGTCTCAAAAAACCAAAAAAAAAATCTACAAATTATTACAGACAATATCACTATACTTTAAATCATTTTATTTGCTCTAAATATCTAAGTCTATATACTCAACTTTGGCAAATTTTTTTTCTTTTCGGAAGTTATTTGAACTTTTCTGCCATTACTAATATTTGGACATAAGCCTTTCCTCACCAATGCTATTCAAATCATTTAATAAATGACTACTCACAAAAAAAGTGACTATATTGTACTCTAATACATATTCATATACTATATGGATGAACCACTAATAAATTCCTTTTAAGCTTTGTTCAGAATCCCTGTACTATTTCTCAGTTTCATAAGCAAAACTCATATAAACTTACTAAATACATGATAGGGAACACAAGTAATTTCTTTTGTCATAAATGCCCACCACACTTGATAATCCACAGTGCATTCTGAGCTGTGTGTTATCCATGCTAGAACACAATTATCTCAGCAACTTAAAGGGCTTGAGTAATGTCTTTTCCTTACTGTATTATAAAATTCACCAAAATTGCTTAAAGAGGTCTTCAAACAATTTCAGAATTTCTGAAATTATTTGCTAAAATAGTACATGTATCTCCTGAACTCAAGTGGAGAGAAATGGACTTTTATATAAAAGTTACCACCTTATAAAGAGGCAGGACTCTTAGCCAACCCTTCATTCTGCTGTGACTTTATAAATTGTCCCTTTTCATGTATTAAGTATGAGGTTCTGACCTTTCCTTACTTCTGTAGACCTTTTTGTAATCAAACATCCTAAATCCTCAGAAAATAAGCTCTTTTACTTTGTACCTTATGGAAATCCTTCAATGCAACCGCGTAAGTCTGCTGCTGTCTAAAGAGCCCTTGAGTATGAATTCCATCCCAATTGTCTTTTTAAATCCAGTTTCCTCCATGGCAGAAATCTACATGCTTATCACTCCTCTGTCTTGATATGCCCCCTGTGCCCTCACGTCTGAGAATTGCTGCTGATTCAGACACCTCAACTGAAGAGGAAGCACAAAGAGACTTAGAATCTTCTATGTCTCATATCTTACTACTGATGCCTTCTTCTAGAGTCTTGGTTTTTACATTTGATGTTACAATCAACATGCAAATGTTCTTCTATCATCCATTTGTGAATAAATGGGGCCAAGCCAGCCTATGGATGGTTGAGAATGAGTCCTAGCAGCCCTGTGGCTGGGATGCTCAGAGAAGATCTCATTGAGAAGGTGCAATTTAGAGTGAAACTTGAAGGAGGTGATAGGATTAGGTGG
>CABHPH010000611.1:18409-44410 GCA_902168325.1 Peromyscus nudipes
AATTATTGTTCCCATTCTGTGAATTAAACTTTTTTCAGCTTTAAATTTAAGCCAGAAGCTCTACTCCTACAAATGAAGCAGTGACATCGTTCTGCTTCACAACAGTTGTACATGTGACTTCATATAAGCCTAGACCTACTTCATCCTGCCATGAGAGGTGCACACCAGCATCCCATTTTCAGGTTCAAGTCTCATGGTAAATGTTTGAGGATAGATCCTGGGACTAATCATGAAGAAAACTCTGAAGAAATTATATGCTTAAAAATAATCTACAGCTGGGTGATGGTGGCGCACGCCTTTAATCCCAGCACTCAGGAGGCAGAGGCAGGCGGGCGGATCTCTGTGAGTTTGAGGCCAGCCTGGGCTACCAAGTGAGTTCCAGGAAAGGTGCAAAGCTACACAGAGAAACCCTGTCTCAAAAAACCAAAAAAAAAATCTACAAATTATTACAGACAATATCACTATACTTTAAATCATTTTATTTGCTCTAAATATCTAAGTCTATATACTCAACTTTGGCAAATTTTTTTTCTTTTCGGAAGTTATTTGAACTTTTCTGCCATTACTAATATTTGGACATAAGCCTTTCCTCACCAATGCTATTCAAATCATTTAATAAATGACTACTCACAAAAAAAGTGACTATATTGTACTCTAATGCATATTCATATACTATATGGATGAACCACTAATAAATTCCTTCTAAGCTTTGTTCAGAATCCCTGTACTATTTCTCAGTTGCATAAGCAAAACTCATATAAACTTACTAAATACATGATAGGGAACACAAGTAATTTCTTTTGTCATAAATGCCCACCACACTTGATAATCCACAGTGCATTCTGAGCTGTGTGTTATCCATGCTAGAACACAATTATCTCAGCAACTTAAAGGGCTTGAGTAATGTCTTTTCCTTACTGTATTATAAAATTCACCAAAATTGCTTAAAGAGGTCTTCAAACAATTTCAGAATTTCTGAAATTATTTGCTAAAATAGTACATGTATCTCCTGAACTCAAGTGGAGAGAAATGGACTTTTATATAAAAGTTACCACCTTATAAAGAGGCAGGGCTCTTAGCCAACCCTTCATTCTGCTGTGACTTTATAAATTGTCCCTTTTCATGTATTAAGTATGAGGTTCTGACCTTTCCTTACTTCTGTAGACCTTTTTGTAATCAAACATCCTAAATCCTCAGAAAATAAGCTCTTTTACTTTGTACCTTATGGAAATCCTTCAATGCAACCGCGTAAGTCTGCTGCTGTCTAAAGAGCCCTTGAGTATGAATTCCATCCCAATTGTCTTTTTAAATCCAGTTTCCTCCATGGCAGAAATCTACATGCTTATCACTCCTCTGTCTTGATATGCCCCCTGTGCCCTCACGTCTGAGAATTGCTGCTGATTCAGACACCTCAACTGAAGAGGAAGCACAAAGAGACTTAGAATCTTCTATGTCTCATATCTTACTACTGATGCCTTCTTCTAGAGTCTTGGTTTTTACATTTGATGTTACAATCAACATGCAAATGTTCTTCTATCATCCATTTGTGAATAAATGGGGCCAAGCCAGCCTATGGATGGTTGAGAATGAGTCCTAGCAGCCCTGTGGCTGGGATGCTCAGAGAAGATCTCATTGAGAAGGTGCAATTTAGAGTGAAACTTGAAGGAGGTGATAGGATTAGGTGGTTTTCTGGAGAAAGGCATTCAAAGAAGAGGGAGCAACATCTTAAAAGTCGTGAGAAAAGTGTGTGTGTACAGGAGCACATGCATGAGTGTGAGTGTGTGTGTGTGTGTGTGTGTGTGTGTGAAAGAGAGAGAGAGAGAGAGAGAGAGAGAGATGTATGTCTGAGATATAGCAACAAAAACAGTTTGTCAAGGCATTTGACAAAATCCAACACCCCTTCATGATAAAGGTCTTGGAGAGATCAGGAATACATAATCATAATAAAGACAATTTATAGCAAGCCAACCCAATATCAAAGTAAATGGAGAGAAACTCAAAACGATTCCACTAAAATCAGGAACAAGACAGGGCTGTCCGCTCTCCCCATACTTATTCAATATAGTACTTGAAGTTCTAGTCAGAACAATAAGACAACATAAGGAGATCAAGGGGATATAAATTGGAAAGGAAGAAGTCAAACTTTCACTATTTGCAGATGACATGATAGTATACTTGAGTGACCCCAAAGATTCAACCAAGGAACTGATACAGCTTATAAACACCTTCAGCAACATAGCAGGATACAAGATCAACTCAAAAAAAATCAATAGCCCTCCTATAGACAATTGACAAACAGGCTGAGAAGGAAATCAGAGATACATCACCCTTTTACAATAGCCACAAATGATATAAAATACCTTGGGGTAACTCTAACTAAGCAAGCAAAGACCTGTATGACAAGAACTTTAAGTCCCTGAAAAAAGAAATTGAAGAAGATGTCAGAAAAATAGAAAGATCTCCCATGCTCATGGATAGGTAGGATTAACATAGTAAAAATGGCAATCTTACCAAAAGCAATCTACAGATTCAATGCAATCCCCATCAAAATCCCAACACAATTTTTCACAGACCTGAAAAGAACAATACTCAACTTCACAGGGAAAAACAAAAAACTCAGGGTAGCCAAAAGAATCCTGTACAATAAAACAACCTCTGGAGGCATCACAATCCCTGACTTCACACTACTATAGAGCTACAGTAATAAAAACAGCTTGGTACTGGCATAAAAACCGACATGTGGACCAGTGGAATTGAACTGAAGATCCTGACATTAATCCGCACACCTATGAACATATGATTTTTGGCAAAGAAGCCAAAACTATACAATGAAAAAAAGAAAGAAAGCATCTTCAATAAATGGTGCTGGCATAACTGGATGTCAACATGTAGAAGGGTGCAAATAGATCCATATATGTCATTGTACACAAAACTTAAGTCCAAGTGGATCAAAGTCCTCAACATAAATCCAGGTACTCTGAACCTGATAGAAGAGAAAGTAGGAAGTAGTCTTGAATGCATTAGCACAGGAAATCACTTCCTAAATATAACACCAGTAGCACAGACACTGAGGGAAACAATTAATAAATGGGACCTCTTGAAACTGAGAAGCTTTTGTAGAGCAAAGGACATGGTCAACAAGAAAAAGCGACAGCCTACAGAATGGGAAAAGATCTTCACCAATCCCACATCTGATGGAGGGCTGATATCCAGAATGTATAAAGAACTCAAGAAATTAGACATCAAAATGCCCAACAGTCCAATTAAGAAATGGGTTATAGAGCTAAACAGATAATTCTCAACAGAAGAAGCTCAAATGGCTGAAAGACATTTAAGGAATTGCTCAACATCCCTAATCATCAGGGAAATGCAAATCAAAACGACTCTGAGATACCACCTTATGCCTGTCAGAATGGCTAAGATCAAAAACACTGAAGACAGCTTATGATGGAGAGGATGTGGAACAAGGGGAACACTCCTCCACTGTTGGTGGGAATGAAAACTTGTACAGCCACTTTGGAAATCAATATGACGCTTTCTTAGAAAATTGGGAATCAATCTCCCACTATATATAAGCTATACCACTCTTGGGCATATACCCAAGGAATGCTCAATCATACCACAAGGGCACATGCACAGCTATGTTCATAGCAGTATTGTTTGTAATAGCCAGAACCTGGAAATAACCTAGATGCCTTTCAACTGAAGAACTGATAAATAAAATGTGGTACATATACACAATGGAGTACTACTCGGCAGAGAAAAACAATAACATCATGAGGTTTGGATGAGGTTTGGATCTAGAAAAAAAATCATCCTGAATGAGGTAACCCAAACTCAGAAAGACAAACATGGTATGTACTCACTCATAAGTGGATACTAGATGTAAAGCAAAGGATGACCAGAGAGGCTACCTAGTAAAGAGGACCCTAAGAAAGACACAGGGATCGCCCAATGAAAGAGAAATGGATGAGATCTACATGAGCAAACTGGACGTGGTGGGGGAGTAATGAAGGGCAAGGGTTGGGGGAAAGAGAGCTTAGGGGAGCGGGAGATCCCAGCTAGATCAAGAACAGAGAGGGAGAACAAGGAAAGAGATACCATGATAAATGAAGACCCCATGGGAATAGGAAGAAGCAAAGTGCTAGAGAGGTCCCCAGAAATCCACAAAGATACCTCCACAATAGACTACTGTCAATGGTCAAGAGAAAGCCCGAAGTGACCTACTCTGGTGATCAGATAGGACACCCTAACTCTTATTATAGAACTCTCATCCAGTGTCTGATGGAAGCAGATGCAGAGATCCACAGCCAAGCCCCAGGTAGAGCTCCAGGAGTCCAATCTGTGCAAGAGAGGAGGGATTATATGAGCAAGAGATATTGAGACCATGATTGGAAAAAGCACAGGGACAAATAGCCAAACTAGTGGAAACACATGAACTATGAACCAATAGCTGAGGAGCCCCCATGAATCAGGCCCTCTGGATAAGTGAGGCAGTTGATTAGCTTGAACTATTTAAGAGGTCCCAGGAAGTGGGACCGGGACCTGTCCTTGGTGCATGAGCTGGCTTTTTGGAACCTAGGGCCTATGCTGAGACACTTTGCTCAGCCTAGGTGAAGGGAGGAGGGGACTGGACCTGCCTCAACTGAATCCACCAGGCTGAGCTGAATCCCCAGGGGAGTCCTTGCCTTGGAGGAGGTGGGAATGGGGGGTGTATTGGGGGAGGGCGGGGGAGGGGTGGGAGGAGTGAGGGCAGAGGAATCCGTGGCTGATATGTAAAATTAAATTAATTATATAATTTAAAAAAATAAAAAATAAAAAACAGTTTTTCTAGGACAGAGTGAGCAAGTAGACAAGGAGAAAATAAATGGTCCAGAAAATGAATGAGCAGAAGGAAATGGACATTGTAAAGACCCTCATTTTTTTCTTCCTAAGTAATAAAAGGAGCAGTAGGAAGATTTCAAGCCAGGGTAAGCATAATGTGATCTTTGGTTTAAAGATGAGTCTTGCCAAATGAGGCCAGACTGAAGGGGCACCATGGTCAAAGAAGAAAAACTCTTCCAAGGCTATTGCAAATCAAAGCAAGAAGTGATGAGAATGGACTTGGACAGGAACAGTGAAGCTATTGAGAAATTTACAAAGAAGTTTGATGGTTGAACCAAAGGATTTACTTACAATCTCAGACAGTGTTTTTCTGGCACTAAAGAATAATGGGTGTCAGGGAGCATGTGTGGGCATGTGGGGGGAGTGTGCATGTATGTTTGTGCACAAGCTTGTTGGGAGGGGTTTATGAGCCTGTAAGGGGGTGTATGTCACTCCATCTGAAAATTATACACACTTAACTGCCAGTGTGTTTGAGAGGGGCAGGAGAAAAACACACAATAATTCTTTTCCCAGATTCTTCAACTCTTCCAAAGATGTGCCAGGCACTGATTTTGAAAGAGATATGAGAGAACTGAAGTAATAAGATATGGTGATGCTGACTCTAGAAAACACACAGCAAAATGGAGTTTCTGGCCAGCCGGGACTAAAGCCAACCAGTCACTGAATGATTCAAGACTTTTTTCTTTCTTTCATTTCACATTTATTCGTGTGTGTGTGTGTGTGTGTGTGTGTGTGTGTGTGTGTGTGTGTGTGTGTAAATATACATGTATATGTGGAATTGGAAGATTATTCATTCAAAACAGTTCCTAGAAGTATATTATGCTAAGAGAAGGAAGAATTAACCTTTTAGGTCAACTTTAAGTGCTTCTTAATAGGATTAATTTTAATGAGAACTCAGCTGATATATTCTTATTTTGTTCTGTTTCTTTGTTTTACACTGCTTACTGATGGAAGTTAGCTGCAGCAAATGGCTCAAGTTCTTGAAAACTGCTTGTTTCCTCTCAATTTTTTCCTGTCCACTTTTGCCCAAAGACAAGGACATTGTCCTCAGAACCACAACAATGTATTATTTTACAACCCTTATCTGCCACCAACTAGCATTTCTCATCACCAGCTCTCAGCCTTAGGCAAGTCATGTACCCATCCCGGAGCATCCTTTGTGTCCACATCAGGAGTTTGATTACACTGTCACTATGATTTCTCCCAGCTAGAACACACTCTGATATCTCATGCATGAGAACTGGAAGCACAATTTGCTTATGTAATGGGGGTCATTTGATCATCAAATCTACTAGTATATATTGTTCTGCAAAAGATACAATTTTTTTAACATTTTAAATTGGTTTTAAAATAAAGTACAGGGCACAATAAACAACAAAGTTCAAGACCTGACCTCAGTTACTAGAGCATATTGTGCATATTCTTATATATTTAAAACTTTATTTAGCAGCTTTTCAGTAATGAAATCCAGTTGATTTCTGGCAACCAGATGCACTAACTTTTTCATTATCTTCCCCACAAAAGGTAAAAGATTACATTGCTGTGTATTTAAACACAATTCCAACTCCCTTAGTTTTAAGATTCCATTTGCTAGTCAGTAGAAATCTAGAATTATCTGATATCAAACACTGGGTACTAGTTGCTGGCCTTTAGCTCTAAATACGTTTTCTAGTTAAGTTTCTGAGTCACAAAGAAGTGTACCAAGAGAATCACCTGTGTCTCTATTGAGGCATAGTTATGAACATCTAGACAGTCAAGAATGAGAAAAGACAAAAGAAATTCAGGGATGTATATATAGTACCAAGACCTCTTCGTGGCTCTGGACTTTCATATCCTCTCTTTCATTCTATTGATTTTTTAAACTATTTCCCGATTACAGCAAAGTAGGAATTTGAAGTTTATAAACTACTTGAAGGAAATGTTTCTCCTCTGTTACTGGCTCTTATATTGTGAGTCAGAGTCCTGGTTTATGCTTGACCTGCTGGCTTAATATTAATGGTGCCCTATTTCCTTCCTGAAAAGGTCTCTGAAAAATAGACTGCACAGTCACCCTATTCAAATAAAAACATTAAATATCGTTGCACTAAACAATTAAAGGTATATAACCTCCTTTTCAGAATTCTATAAATCGACCTATCCAGGATGAATGAATTTGAAAAACACATCACCTTCAGTCCTGCTTGAAAAGATTACAGATTATTCCATAGACAATTGTCTATTATTAAACATGCCAAATGGTTGGCTTTTCTATTTTTCTCTGACCTCATCATGTTCCAAGAACTCCTTCAAATGGAATATTTAGGCCTGGTAAATTATGGTTTCTAGTGAACTCTGTGTTTCACAAATGTATAATTCATACCCTAAATGCTCCTACAAGGAATAAAATGAAAATTTTAGCAGTTGAGGAACAGTTGTGAAGCAAGAGCTTCTGTATTAGGAGCAAGCTATCCAGTAGCAGCTTTTAATATAACTTTCCATCTAGAGTAAACCGGGTCTTTGTCACCTCTCTAAAGGTGGGAGGAACTGGGAAAATGGAGCCAACAAATATGGTGGACTAAAGTCTCATGCAATAGCCAACTTTATTCAGAGCCTCGGGCAATTTATATTCTGAGGGTTAAGAAAAGTCACATGACACCTTGCACAGCCTTGGTGCAGTGGGGAGGGGCTTGGACCTGCCTCAACTGAATGTGCCAACCTCTGCTGACTACTCATGGGAGACCTTGACTTGGAGGAGGGAATGTGGAGTGGGTTGGGGGAGAGGGCTGTGAACAGAGGGAGGGAGAAGGGGGGAATCTGTGGTTGGTATGTAAGATGAATAGAATATATCTTAATAATAATAATAATTGTAAAGAAGCAAATATAAAATACAGGAAATAAAAAAGAAAAGACACATGAATAAAGTTCTCATGAGCTCAAACTAAATACAATCACAGGGACAAGCCACATGTGGCAACAACATGTTTTTCCATGGAGGCATATAAAGGATGGTTAAAACATTTAATTCAATAATAACAGCAAACAATAATGAGTAACCTGAGGAAAACTCACTCCTATCCACTATATCCTAGGGAAGCACAAATCACATTCCAAGAACAAGTCCATGTTTTTAAGACACTGAGGTCACAAGACTCTTGCCTTGTTTTCTGGGACTGTTCTCACAAGCATTCAGAATTCTATTCATACAAATCCATTCCTGGACCATGTTCCAATAGGCCTTTTTACACTTCTAAGATTTATCACTGAGAAAATATTTGAAGATAATAGGTGTCTCCAAAGATCCTAAAAGGAAAATTTTTTCTATAAAATGTTTTCCTTCAGCTAGCACTTAAAAAAAGAAGTGGTGACTGGACTAAGCATGGTGATTTTTGTTCAAAGTTTTCTCAAGACATTTCAGTCAAATCATTGATTACATCAAGGACTGTTTGACTCATGCATCTGGTAGCAGATTGTAACTATCAACTGGAGCTTCGTTTGGGGTGGCCAGCTGTTAATTCCTACAACACCATTTGCTTTGCTGACTAGGATTTTCCACACACCATTATACTGAGTTTCAAACAAAATCAAGCCAAAGGACCAAGCACTAGATACCTTGGCTCTCATGACTGAGCCTGGAAAGTCATTCACCACCACTTCCTCAGTAGCTGCTGCTTCCCTGTTTATGAGGGGAGAAAGCTTTGAGCCATGTAGATAAGCACACTTTTATCATGGAGTCATTTTAAGGAAATAAATCCACATGAAATCTTTACCTCAGTCTTCATAACATCTTAGTAAACAGTGTAAGTGATTTATACATTTGCTCTTTGGAAAAGCACAATGTCGAATCAATGTTGTTTGTCAAAGCAAAGTTTCTTCATAGCCTCTTTAGCTATAAAATTACCAGAAACAATAAGCTTTAGACTTGCATGGAAATCCACACATATTATTTCTTAATATAATACTTTTGTTACTAACTCTAAAGATTTAATACAAAAAACGAATTTGTATTTTAGATGACAAGCTCTATTTTCTTTGTTGTTGTTGTTGTTGTTTGTTTTTTGTTGTTTTTTTCTTGTCTTTATTTTTTTTCCACTCAAAAAAAAATCATGAAAATTTAGTTTGGCCAAAACAAACAAACAAACAAACACACAACAAAAAAAACACCAAAAAACATCACGACAAGCTCTATTTTCTTTTTTTTTCTTTTCTTTTTATTAAGAGATTTTCTATTCATTTTACATATCAACCACGGATTCCCTGTCCTCCCTCCTCCCACCCCACAGCCTAATCCCCCAACCCACCCCCCATTCCCACCTCCTCCAAGGCAAGATCTCCCCTGGGGAGACAGTAGAGCCTGGTACAATCAGTAGAGGCAGATCCAATCCCCTCCTCCCTGCACCAAGGCTGAGCAAAGTGTCTCAGCATAGGCATTAGGTTCCAAAAAGCCAGCTCATTCTCTAAGGACAGGTCCCAGTCTCACTGCGTGGGCACCCCCTGAACATTTCAAGCTAAATAACTGTCTCACTTTCCAAAGGGCCTAGAAGCTCTATTTTCAAGTTACTATGTTTTCTAATTACTATTGCAGGCAAATTATTGTGACAATTACTGTAGCTGATCTGGAAGACCAAAAAAAAGCATTGACTAGAAATGTTAGAAACAAATTTAATATATATTCATGTCAGAGATGACATTATAATATAAGGACTGAAAATATATATTGTATATTGCATAATGTATGTGTGTAGTTACATGTGCATAACGAACATGTATTATTTACTGTGTACATATTACTGTCATACACACATGCTTATTATTTTAAAATAAATAGCAGCCAATGTTATGAAAAGAATGAAAAACCAAATTGCAAATGCAAGGGCCAGGACAATTATATTGATGAAAGTTAATTTACGCTCTAATTAGTAATCAATAAGTGGGGGAAAATTGAAAAATATCAATTATGTAATTCTTGCTACTACAAAAAATTAAAAATAGCAACTGCCCCAGTTCTCTGAGAAAGGTCATCCTAACAGTGGTGTAATAAGGATAGTTAAATGTGAGACCTTATTGAGAGGATGTTTAAAGTAAGAAATTTTCTTTAAGGAAGTATAGATCAAATAGAGATTCTCCCTAATTAAGGTTACTTGTTACAAAGACCTTGAGTTAAATTTGGAGGAACACATCACAAATGAAACATCTTAAACCAGTTCTACAGGTGAAGCATGGCTAGTACATCCAAGAAGCCATTTGCATATAGGTTTTATTATAAAATAAATAAGCAACTAAAGGGGTACATTTCTCTAGCAACATTTGATATAGCCTGTAGGCAGTTCTAGAGCATACTGAGTGAAAGCCTAAAGCAATGATTATCTGTTCTCATGTACTGAATCAGCATCATTATATTTTAAGAACCAGATGATGAGTTGAAAAGGTAGGGCATTTATTACTGAATGGTGCAAAATATGCAGAAAGGTGATTACTATTACATTGTTATTTGTAAATGAAGCTAGAATTCTCACCATTTTATCAAGCCAAACATTCACATTATAGTTTGATTGTAACTCTAAACCTTCAAGTCACAATGGAGAAATATTTAGATTTGAAAAACTTTAATAAATGAGCATTAAAGCTGAGCCTGTGAACTATTGAAAAAAATACCCTTTAAATGGTGCAATAGAATATCTGAATAGAGATTTGTAATCATCTAATGTACCTATCTTGAACCCAATGACAAGAGTAAAGTAAAATCTAGCATTTTAAATTCAACATTTGATCAAACTTAATGATAGTAGAATAATAATAATAACAATAACAATAATAGCTAAATATTACCAAAGATCTGCTTAATATATAGCAAATATTACATTAAGTGCTTTGTGGGCATAGTGTCAGCTTTATTACCTTCCTTTTATGTAAAAGATCCTGATGAGAGAATTAAGTTCTTGGCCAAGACCATTTAGTTCTTAATTGGTAGAGATTCATTCTATCTGACATTAGAACCTGCCTTTTTATACTCCTTTGTGATATGCACTATAATACAATGAAAATATAATTCTATTCTGTTTGGGTTAATTTTATTCACCTATTGGGGATTCATTCTTGACCCAGAAAGTTTCTTTACCACAAAGAACTCCTAGGTACTATACCTATTTCTAAGAGGTGTTATGGTTTCTCCTCTTCCCACTGGGGAGATGTTTGCTGATCTCATTCCAAGTGTGCAGAGAAGTTAGGTCCCCATCCTTGAACCTCCCCTCCCTAACAGCCTCAGGCAGATATGGGCCCAGTGTAACAACACTACAAAGATTAAGGACCAGTTTCTCACTTCAGAATACCCCTTGGATGCTGCACTGTGATGCAATTTAGTTTAAGTTTAGTTTAGCTTCAGTTTAGTTAACAATGTCACCCTGAAACTGCTAAGGACCTTCTCTCTGCAGGAAATAAAAATTAAATCTAGAATTAGGTCAACATTAGTCAAAAGCTTTTGAATTACTGCTTAGACCTATCTATATGCTTTCCCAAATTCTTCCTTTCTAGAAAGAGATATAAAAACCCACAGGGCTATTTTTAACCCTATAGGACATAAATTAAACTTGAATCCCAGTATGGAAGGACTTGTTGATGTAAGTTAATGTAGGTATGTTTTCTTTTATTGAAAATAGATTTTTTTTTTATATTCTGACTATAGTTTCCTCTTCCTCTACTCCCCCCATTTTCTTCCTACTTCCCCTCCCTTCTGGATCAACCACATTTCTGTTTCTCATTAGAAAACAAACAGGCTTCTAATAGATAGTAATAAATGGATAATGAAATAAAACAAATATATGCAAAGGGCTTGTAGGATTTAAAAAGAGAGAACAAAATAAAAAATAAAAGATACAAAAAGATAAAATTCAGAAAAAATGAAAAATCTTCTTTGATATGGCATTATGAGAAAAAGAACTACCATAGACACTATTGAGTTGCTTTGTCTATTGGCCATCTGTTGGCCATTCAGTCAACCCTTAAGAGTTGTTTGTTTTCCCAGGATGTTGAATATTTCTTTAAGTATTTCTCAACCATTTGAGTTTCCTCTATGGAGAACTCTCTGTTTCAATATGTACCCCATTTTTTATTTGGGTTATTTATTTTCTTGATATATAGTTCCTTGAGTTTTTCATATATTTTGGATATTAACCATCTATCAGATGGAAGCTGATTATATATTTTCCCATTATATAGGCTGCCAATTTGATGGGGAATGTCTTTCTGTATGCTGTGAATATATATTACTTTGATTGGTTGATAAATAAAGCCATTTGGCCTATGGCAAGGCAGCTTAGAGGCAGGCGGGAAATCCAAACAGATAGACAGGAAGAGAAAGGAGAGGCAAGGCAGATGAAAGAGACGTAAGAGAAGCCAGATGTAAAGGTACCAGTAAGCCACAAGCCATGTGACAAATTACAGATTTATAGAAATGGGTTAATTTAAGATAAAAGAATTAGATAACAAGAAGCATTCCATGGCCATAGTTTAAAAATAATATTAGCCTGTGTGTGTTTATTTGGGTCTGAGTGGCTGCAGGACCAGCAGGTAAGAGAGATTTGTCCTGACCATGGGCCACCCAGTTTGACCAGCACCATATGTCGAAGACACTACCTTTCTACCTTTTTTCCAGTGTGTATTTCTGGCTTCTTTATCAAAAATAAGGTGTCCATGGGTGTGTAGATTTCTGTCTGCATTTTTTATTAGATTTCATTGATCAACAGATCTATTTTTGTAGGAATGCCATGCTGCTTTTGTTATTCTTTTGTTACTCTGGATTGTGATATCTCCCACATTTCTTTTATTATTGAAAATTGTTTTAGCTCTTCTGGGTTTTTTTGTGCTTCCATATGAAGCTGAAATTTTTCTTTTGAAGATCTGTGTTAGAATTTTGATGGGATTGCATTTAATCTGTAGATTGCTTTTGGTAGAGTGGCATTTTCACTACATTAATCCTACTGATCTATGAGCGTGGGAGATCTTTCCATCTCCTGATATTTTCCGCAGTTTCTTTCTTCAATGTCTTAATGTTTTTATCATACAAATCTTTCACTTGTTTGGTTAGAGCTACTCCAAGATATTCTATATTTTTGAGGCTATTGTGAAAGGTGTTGTTTCCCTGATTTTTTTTCTCAGTCCATTGTCATTTATATATAGGAAGGTGACTTAGTTAGGGTTTCTATTGCTATGAAGAGACACCATGACCTTGGCTACTCTTATAAAGGAAAACACTTAATTGGGGTGGCTTACATTTTCAGAGGTTTAGTCCATTATCATTATGGCAAGATGTGGCAGCATGCAAGCAGATGTGGTGCTGGAGAAGGATCTAGGAGTTCTATATCTCAATACACAGGCAACAGCAAGTGACCTGAGTGTCACACTGAGAAGAACTTGAGTAAAGGAGACCTCAAAGCCCACCCCTACAAAGGAGCCCACCGCCTCCTCCAATAAGGATACACCTACTCCAATAAAGCTACACTTCCCAATAGTGCTACTCCCTTTGGGGGCCATTTTCTTTCAAACCACCATATTTCACACCCTTTCCCCCAAAGGTTTGTAGCCATACCATAATGCAAAAATGCATTCAGTCCAACTTCAAAAGTCCCATAGTCTTTAACAGTCTCAACATTTAAAAGTCCAAAGTTCAAAGTCTCCTCTGAAACTCATGCACTCTCTTAACTCTAATCCCCTATAAAAATCAAAATCAAACAGCAGATCACATACTTCCAATATTTAATGGCACAGGATATACATTACCATTCCAAAATGCAGGAGAGGGATCAAAGTGAGGAAATACTGGACCAAAGCAAAACTAAAAACTAGCCAGGCAAACTCCAAACTCTGTATCTCCATGTCTGATGTCAAAATGCTCTTCATATCTCCAACTCCTTTCAGCTTTGTTGACTGTAACACACTTTGTTGACTGTTTCCACTCCTTGTTAGCAGCTCTCCTAGTAGATATCTCATGGCTGTGGCATCTCCAACATCTTGGGGTCTCCACAGCTTCATGCAATGGCCTCTCTAGACTTCCATTCAGGGATACCCCTGACAAATGCCTGGCCTCAGTGGATTTCCTCATGGATGATTCCATAACCTTTTTCTTCTGTCCTTGACTCTAAAGTCAGAACCACTTGGCCAAAGCTGCCAAGTTACACTGTTTGCTGGGCCTGAAACATGGCTGTCTTCTTCAGTTATATCTTCACCAGCTTCCAGCTTTCTGTTTTCCACAGTTTCCTTCACTGTCTAAACTTGGCTGTCCTCAAACTTTTTCTGTAGACCAGGCTGGCTTCAAACTCAGAGATCCACTGACCTCTGCCTTTCGAGATGGGATTAAATGTATACACCACCACATCCAGCTCTAAGCTTTCCTTTAATTCCTTTTCACAAATTGGAAACTTAGCTGGATGGGATCTTTCCCCAAGGCCACCACTCCATTTATTCCATTCCTTAATCTGTTTGTCTCCTGGAACATGGGACTTAGTCCATTCAAATTTCTGGTGCTCTTTCTCTCCTCAAATTCTGTATTTTGTATTTTTACTTTCCCAGCTTGCTCCTTTAATAAATATTCACTATATTTATTAAATTAACACTAATAACCACATGACAGAGTTTATACTAGGCTGTTTTGATATTTCCTCTGCCAATGAAATTAATCCAAAACTCTTTAATGTAGCCTCAGGCAGACTTTTTGGACAAGGGCAAAAGGCAGCTACATTCTTCACCAAAATATCACAAGAACTATATTTAGGCCACATACTAAAAATCTTCTTCTCTGAAACATCTTAAACCAGTTCTCCACAGGCCCTCAGATCACAGAGAGCAACGTTTTCTTCCATGTACCTACTAGAATTGCCCATTAAGCATCACTTAAAGTGTTCATCTGCTTTTATAATCCACAGTCCAAGGTCCATATTCCTTCAAGCAACAATATAGTCAGGCCTATCATAGAAATACGCCAGTCCCTAACACCAACTTCAGTCTTATTTAGGGTTTCTATTGCTGTGAAGAGACATAATTACCACAGGACAACATTTAATTGGGTGGCTTACAGTTTCAGAAGTTTAGTCCATTATCATCAGGACAAGACATGGTGCTGAAGAAGGATCTGAGAGTTCTATATTTTGATATGCAGGCAACAGACCCACATATACAGTGACACACTTCCTCCAACAAAGATACACCTATTCCAATAAAGTCACACCTCCTAATAGTGCTACTCCCTTTGGAGACCATTTTCTTTCAAATCACCACAGAAGGCTACTGATTTTTCTGAGTTAATTTTGTATTCTGCTATGTTGCTGAAAGTGTTAATCAGCTGTGGGATATTCCTGGTGGAATTTTTAGGGTCACTTACATATAGTATCATGTCATCTGCAAATGAAGATACTTTGACTTCATCCTTTCCAAATTTTATCCCCTTGATCTCCTTTCATTGTCTTATTCCTCTAGCTCAGATCACAACATAGCAAAATTACAGTTATGAAGTAGCAGTGAAAACCACAACATGAAGAACTCTATTTAAGGGCTGTAGCATTAGGAAGGCAGAGAATCACTGTTCCAGCTAAAACTTCAAGTACTGTATTGAATAGTTATGGAATAATGGACAATCTTATCTTGTTCTTGATTTTAGTGGCATTGCTTTGAGTTTATTTCCATTTAAGTTGATGTTGGCTATGGGCTTACTGTAAACTGCCTTTAGAATATTGATGTATATCCTCTGTGTCCCTAATATCTCCAGGACTTTTATCATGAAGGGGTGTTGGATTTTGCCATAGGTCTTTTCTACATCTAATGAGATAATCCTGTGGGTTTTTTATTTCAGTTTTTTTATATGGTGAATTAAATTTATCAATTTATGTATGTTGGACCATTCTTGCATCTCTAGGATTAAGCCTATGCGGTCATGGTGGATGATCTTCTTTATGTGTTCTTTTATGGATTCAGTTTGCAAGTATGCAACTGAGAATTTTTGCACCTATGTTCATAAGGGAAATTGTCCTGTGATTCTCTTTCTTTGTTGAATCATCATATGGTTTAGGTATCAGTTATTTATGGCCTTGAAAAATGAATTGGGAAATGTTCCTTCTTTTTCTACTTTATGGAATAATATGAGGAGTATTGATAATAACTTCTTTTCTGCTCACATGAGTGTACACACACACACACACAAACACACACACACACACACACACACACACACACACACACACAGGAATTATATACATTATGATCCTTCCAAAGCTGTATTAATGGGTTTCTTCTTCCTATTATGAACACATTAAATACTTCCTTCAAATAAGGAAGAGCATTCAAATTTATTCTTTCATAAGGCAGGTAGCCAACATTTGTTAACAGCCTCAGAAAAATAAAAGTGCCATGACTTTTAAAATCCTACATTGATCTTGTTCATTACATGAGAAGTCAAACACAAGTGGAATTAAAGAATTGAAATGAACAGCCTCAGAACTGTAAAGCTGAAACGGAAAGCACAGATTTCATGGTGGAAATTAACTGAGCTGAACAGGGAGCCTGTCATTCATTACCAGTATGCTGGTCATGAAACCACTCTGTATTTACATGATCATCTTTGCACCACTTCCCCAGGATAAAGAGTTAATAGCTAGTAATCAAATGTATTCACCCTCGGTCCCTGACATGCATTTATGTTGGCTTCCTGGGATGGAGTGAGCCTCAGTGGGATACAAAAGCAGGCTAATCATATAGTGAATGCTTACTTCAGCCTGTGTTTGTCCTAGCTAGGAATAAAAATTGTCCCTATAATTGCATGCAAATCCTTTTGACAGAATCCACCACAAGAAAATTAAGCACTGCTACTGCTGCTCCACAGAAGAAACAAAGTGACATTGTGAACTATCACTTTCAAATAAACCCAAACGAGTAGTTTGGGCTTTGTGTGTAAAAGCCAAATACAAATTAACATTATTTACAGTACATAGTTTGGTATGTGCACACCACAATGGATATTTAATATGTTGTGTCACACATCTGTGTTTTGTTGTTGGTGATTGCTTTCACAACTAATTAATGAGATCTGTTGGACTCATATTTCACCATAGGAGAAAATAAATTAATCACTCCTTTAAGAATAAGAAATCTGTGTGAAGCCTTGGTTACCCTACTTGACCAACAAGTCAACTTTTCAGGGTCAACTAATTTCAACTCAGTGTTTGTTTTTATGAAAAGTATTTGGATTTTGTTTGTTTGTTTTCCCTTTTTATTCTTCTTTCATATATTACATCCCAACTGACCTCAGTTTCCCCTCCCCACTCCCTGTAGTCTTCCCCATCTAGACCCACTACCCCACTCTGTCTCTCTCAGAAAAGAGCAGGCCTCCCTGGGACATAAACCAAACATGGCATAACATGCTACAATAAGACCAGGCACATACCATCACATCAAGGCTCGAAGAGGCAACCCAGTAGGAGGAATGGGGTCCCAAATGCAGACAAAAGAGATACCCTCAATCCTACTGTTAGGAATACCACAAGAACAGCAAGCTACTCAGGACCTAGGTCAGACCTCTATAGGTTTCCTGATCTCTGAGAAACAAATGAGTCCCAGTCAATTGATTCTGTGGATCATGTTCTCATGGAGTCCCTGTCCCCTCTGGTTATTCCCATCCTTCTCCCCCTCCTCTGCAGGACTCTCTGAGCTCTGCCTAATATCTGGCAGTGAGACTCTGCACCTGCTCCCATAGTTGATAGATGAAGTCTCTCTGATCTCTTTGATGAGGATTTTGCTAGGCTCTGGTCCCAGAACACTCTGCAGGCAGGACAAACTGTAGGTTGAAGGTTTTGTAGTTGAGTTGGTGTCCTAATCCCTCCACTAGAGGCTTTGGATGGTTACAGATCACGGCCAATTCAGGCTTAATGTCCCCTGTTACTAGGAGTCTTTGTTAAGGTTACTTTCCTAAATTCCATGGAGTTTCCATTGCGCTAGTTTTCCACCTCACCCCCAAAATGCCCCCTAGTTCCAGTCATTTCTCTCAGTATTTTCCCTCCCCACCACCTGATCCTTCACCCACCCCCAGTTCCCCCTTGAAATCTATTCTATTTCATCTTCTCAGGGAGATCCTTGTGTTCCCCCTTCAGCCCTCCTTGTAACTTAGCCTCTCTGGGTCTGTGGACTATAGCATGATTATCTTTTACTTTCCAGATAATATCCACTTACAATTGAGTGCACACCATGTTTGTCTTTCTGTGTCTGGGTTACCTCACTCAGAATGATTTTTTTCAAGTTCCATTTGCCTGCAAATTTCATGATGTCACTTTTTAACAGCTAATATTCCATTGTATAAATATACCACATTCTTTATTGATTTTTTTCGCTTAAGGGACATCTAGGTTATTTCCAGCTTCTGTTATGAATAAAGCTGCTATAAACATAATTGAGCAAGTGTCCTTGTGATAGGATATAGTGTCCTTTGGGTATATGCCCAGGAGTGGTATAGCTGGGTCTTGAGATATATCAATTCTTAATTTTCTGAGAAACCTCCATATTGATTTCCAAAGTGACTGAACAAGTTTACACTCCAACCAGCAGTGGAGGAGTGTTTCACTTGCTCCACATCCTCACAAATGACAAACAGACTGAGAAAGAAGTCAGGGAAACAACACCTTTCATAATAGTCACAAATAACTTAAAATATCTTGGGGTAACTCTAACTAAGCAAATGAAAGACTGTATGATAAAAAAAAAAACTTCAAGTCTGTGGATTTCTGGAGACCTCTCTAGCACTTTGCTTCTTCCTATTCCCCTGGGGTCTTCACTCATCATGGTATCTCCCTCCCCGTTCTCCCACTCTGCTCCTGATCCAGCTGGGACCTCCTGCTCCCCTAAGCTCTCTTTCCCCCCACCCTTGCCCTCCATTACCCCCCACCCTACCCCCAGTTTGCTCATATAGATCTCATGCATTTCTCTGTCGCTGGGCAATGCCTGTGTCTTTCCTAGGGCCCTCTTTACTAGGTAGCCCCCCTGGAGTTGTGAGTTGCAGTCTGGTTATCCTTTGCTTTACATCTAGTATCCACTTATGAGTGAGTACATACCATGTTTGTCTTTCTGAGTCTGGGTTACCTCATTCAGGATGACTTTTTCTAGTTCCATCCATTTGCCTGCAAACCTCATGAAGCCATTGTTTTTCTCTGCTGAGTAGTACTCCATTGTGTATATCTACCACAAAGATACCTCCACTGTAGACTACTGGCAATGGTCGGGAGAGTGCCTGAGCTGACCTGATCTGGTGATCGGATGGCCAAACACCCTGGCTGTCATGAAAGAACTCTCATCCAGTGTCTGATGGAAGCAGATGCAGAGATCCACAGCCAAGCCCCAGGTGGAGCTCCAGGAGTCCAATCGGCGAGAGAGAGAAGGGATTATATGAGCAAGAGATATTGATACCATGATTTAAAAAAGCACAGGGACAAATAGCCAAACTAGTGGAAATGCATGAATTGTGAACCAATGGCTGAGGAGCCCCCATGGAACTGGACCAGGCCCTCTGGATAAGTGAGACAGTTGATTAGCTTGAACTATTTGGGAGGCCCCCAGGCAGTGGAGCCAGGACCTGTCCCTAGTGCGTGAGCTGGCTTTTTGGAGCCTGGGGCCTATGCTGGGATACTTTGCTCAGCCTTGGTGTAAGGAAGAGGGCACTGGACCTGCTTAGGCTGAGTCTACCAGGTTGGGCTGACTCCCCAGGGGAGACCTTGCCTTGGAGGAGGTGGGAATGGGGGGTGGATTTGGGGGGAGGGCTGGGGAGTGGGAGGAAGGAGGATAGGGGAATCCATGGCTGATATGTGAAATTAAGTTAATTATAAAATAAAAATATTTTTAAAAAAAGAAAATAAAACAAAAAACTTCAAGTCTTTGAAGAAGGAAATCGAAGAAGATAGCAGAGAATAGAAAGATCTCCCATGTTCATTAAACATCAGGATTAACATAGTAAAAAATGGTGATCCTACCAAAAGCAATCTACAGAATCAAAACAACCCCCATCAAAATTTCAACCTAATTCTTTACAGACTTGGAATAGCAATACTGAACTTCATATAGAAAAACAAAAATTCCTAGATTGCTAAAATAATCCTGAACAAAAAAGAAATGCCAGCGGTATCACCATCCCTTATCTCAAGCTGTACTACAGTGCTGTAGTAATAAAAACAGCATGGTACCAACGTAAGAATGACAGGTCGATCAATAGAATAGAACTGAAGAACCGATATAAACCCATACATCTATGGACACCTGATTCTTTATAAAGAAGCCAGAAATATACAATGAAAAAAAGAAAGCATCTTCAACAAATGGTTCTGGTCTAGCTGGATGTCAGCATTTAGAAGAATGCAAATAGATTTATAACTATCACCCTGAACAAAACTCAAATCCAAGTGGACCAAAAAACCTCAACATGAAGCCAGATATACTGAACCTGATAAAAGAGAAAGTGGGGAATACTGTTGAATGTATTGGCACAGGAGACAACTTCCTGAAAAGTATTTGTTTCTAATCATGTAGAATCAGACTCCTTCAGAAATAGATTTTGCACTTGCTTATTTAATTCTGAATTTTTGGCAGTTTGTTTTTGTAATGACACAAGGTGGTTGCTGTAAATACTGATGATGGAAACTGAAAAACATTAGTGAAGGATAATTTAAGGCTAAGACATCCAGAGTTAGGGCTCCTGCAGCTCATGATCTTCTTCTGCCTAAATTGGGACATTTCTCCAGTTCCTCTCTGCGTTCACTTAGGGCCTAATATACAAATTGCAAGTTAAATAGAGTTAGGTTATTTTGATAACATTCAATACTTATTTTAGTTAAGAAGATCTCTCTAGATTGAAAAGGTGTTATAAATAACAAATAAAAGTAAGGTGTTATTTGGCTATTCTTGACAAACAGAAATGGTAATTTCAAAATTTGAAAAACCAGATATACATGGTATGCAAGTTATAGAAACTGAAGCAGCTAAGACAAACCATTTATTCTCCTTTCTCTCTAGATTAGTCTAGATGAAATGAAGTGTTGCTACATGCCTATTTCACTTTAGTCTTCCCTTTCTCACTGGTTCCACTTACGTTATGCAATGGCATTTACAAATCACCTCTTCTTTATTTCTCATCTTTTGAGGTTTCACTGTTATCAATAGATCACTATCTATATTTTCAATATTTAATTATTTTAAAGTATTTATTTAGTGCATTATAGGTGCCAGGTACTCTTCTAGACAGAGTGACTTCATAAAATTATGTGGCTGTGGAATAAATAGACAATAAGCAGATAAAAGAGGAAAATACAGATCAGGTTCAATGATGATAAATGTTATAGAGAAAGTTAAGCTGAGAAGGAAATATAGGCAATGTCAGGGTAAAAGATGGTAAATTTCTTCTTTCTTTCTTTCTTTCTTTTTTCTTTTTTTTTTTTTTTTTTTTGGTTTTTCGAGACAGGGTTTCTCCGTGTAGCTTTGCGCCTTTCCTGGAACTCATTTGGTAGCTCAGGCTGGCCTCGAACTCACAGAGATACACCTGGCTCTGCCTCCTGAGTGCTGGGATTAAAGGCATGTGCCACCACCGCCTGGCAAGATGGTAAATTTCAAATGATATAGCCTGGGATATTGTTCCAAAGTGGACGCATTCATATAAAGACCTAAATGAAATGACAGAATAAAGTCTCATCTTTGCAGACAAATCTTCAAGGAAAGCCTGATGCAGCAACTGGGCAAAGGGGCCAGTTCTATGGTGATCAATAAGTCAGAGATGCAAGCCAACAGAAAGAAGCAGTGGGAGAGCTTTGGCCAATGAGGTGCGTGAAATGGCTTGCTTGAGAAGTTTCATTCTCAAAGCTAGGCTATATGCATAGGGAAATGGCAAAGGACTAGTTGGGAAACCCATGAAGCTGCTATGGCAGTCATTCTGACCACGGGCTTTGATCTGGGTAGAGGTAATAGAAGAAGGAAGAATTTTCAAAATAGGCACTGCCAGATTATGCTAAGGTATGAGATGTGTTTGTAAACAAAAGAAAGGAATCGCTGGAATCTTACAACACAACATAAGAAAGTGTGGTAAGACCCTGGACATGAGAAAGGAAGATCTAGGTTCAATCCCCAGCTCTGCTAGTAGTGGTGATTCCATAGAAACCATATTGATTTATCACACCTACAGTAAAGATTAAACCTGATTTACAGAGCTGTCAGAGTTCCAGTTATTTTGAGTCAAGTTCCTCCTGCAAACTTGCCTATCACCTACCAAGTCTGAATGATCTGCTGGGGACTCCTCACATACCCCTACATTATATAAGGTCTGTATTATAACCCAGGACATGCTCCCTACTCTGAAGCTCCACCTGAGCAGATAAGCACTTTGCCTATTCAAAGTATATCATATTATATTGTCATATAAATAGGTATAACATTCAAACTTATGCTGTAAGTACTTTCATTGATCCATATGTATAAAAAGGCTTCAGACATGTATTTACTTCTTTCACCAGCTGTATTTTATGTAGGTTTGATTTGTTGCTTTATGATAGTGTAGTATAAAAAGTAGAAAGAATATAATCAGAATTGTGAGTTTTATATAGTGTGATACAAAACTGATAAAAATCTTACTTTATGATCAAAATAATAACCATATATGCATATATATATAAAACATTGGGCATTTATTATTATTAGGAAAGTAGTCTTCCAAGAAGCACAAGAATGCTCCACTTAATGAAAGAAGGTAGCTTTAGTTTGTAAAGGTGTTGACAGAAGTACCATAGTGTTAGATTTAAAACACTGTCAGAGACAAAATTGAAAAGAGAAGCAGTATGCTGATGGAAAATAGTCAAAGTCTAGAGAGATTGTCTCTAGATTAACTGATAACTCAACAAGAAAGAAAAATTAATTTCTCCATTCTGCCTCTGATTTAATCACATGCTTTGTTAATGGCAAGGACTGGTTTTCACATAAGTCATTGAAGACGGGAAGTGCAGTGGAGTAAGTAGAAAAATCGTAACAAACCATGTTTGTGAGCAGAACCCCTTCTTCCTCCTTAATATATCATCAACTTCCAGGTGATTCCTTCATCTTCATAAACTAGCATCTATTCTCCTTCCTCTGCATGGTGCCAAATATGGATTCCACAGCCTGTTATCTGTGGTATTGAGGCAAGGCCTCCTAAGTGGCTTTTTGTTTCTGTCTCACCTACAGTTATCATATTTCCTAACTTCAAATGTAATATTCCTAAGGAGCATTTAAAATCCTTGAGGAGAAAAGACCAAGTTCTGAATAACATGTGTGTGTGTGTGTGTGTGTGTGTGTGTGTGTGTGTGTGTGTGTGTCCTTTCTCCGGTAATAAAAGAAGCATTTGAAGCTACTGGACATGGCCCAGCATGCCACATTTTATTTCTGAGTTTCTTGACAGCCTCATCCCTCTCTATGAACTGCCCACTAATTTATTCATGTATTCCATCACTGACCATCTACTTGGTTAGATTCTGAGCACAAGAATAGCTCCAACCTCCATCAATCTACAGTCTGGTGGAGGACAAAGATTCTCATCTGATCATCATTCAAATATATAATTAGAAACTGTGATAAAAATGTCTTTGTAAGACATGTGACATATACAGAGGGCTATGAGAGCCTATTTCTGCAGAAAGTTTTCTGGCTATGGGTTGTGGGATGATGTAGATGAGGTGGTATTTATTATTATTATTGTTGTTGTTGTTGTTGTTGTTGTTAATTATCTCAGCACCACTTACAGAAAGAGCTAATTTTATTTAATTGTTCTTATTGGCATCTAAAATATTCTCTTCCTCTTTTTCTTTTTCCTTTGTTTAAAATTGAAAATAGTTTGTTTTTTTTTCCATACGGTATATTCTGATCACAGTTTCATCTCCCTCCATCACCTCTAGGTCCTTTCCACATCCTTACCCATCCAACTTCACTCCTGCAGTTTGAGTGACTCCAGTCCAAGGAGGGGAAGGCATGCTGGAGAACATGAGAGGCAACTGGTCTCCTGCATGCATAGTCAGTAAGAAGAAACCTGGAGCTCAGCTAACCTTTTCTTTACTCAATCTGGGACTCTTTCCCACAGAAAGACACCACCCACATTCAAGGTGGTTCTTCCCATCTCAATTAACCTAATGTAGGAACTCATTCACAGACATTTCCAGAGATTCATGTCCATGGTGATTTCAAATCATGTCAGGTTGACAATCAATAACGACAATTACACATCACATTAGTAATTAATATATAAATCAATATACTCGACAATTCAAAGTACAGAAATAAAATTCTCTACTGTCCCAGTTTCAGAAAAGCCCTAGAAGAATAGAAAGGAATAGCTGGTAGACTCCTTACAGGAGCTTTTGGTTTCCTTCAGTCTTTTAAAAACTGTTGAGAATACTTGAATTCTATGATCAATCAGTGACTAAAGAAGAAGGTAAGTTTATTCCTCTCACTGAAAAGTCTAGATAGACAGTTCCTGAGGATAAGTCCATGCCACTAAGTCAATAACCTGAGTTCCCTATAAAGTATACTTGTAGAAAGGGGAAAGGAAAGTCATGTGATAATATCTTAATTAAAATATATAAATATTTAAAAAGAATAACAAATCATAAAAACCCTTACACTATATAAAATATGAATCAGAATTGAATTGTGAAAGATTTGCACTTTTTGGGGGGGTCAGGGAGAGGGTTTTGAGACAGGGTTTCTCTGTGTAACTTTGGTGCCTGTCCTGGATCTCGCTCATGTAGACCAGGCTGGCCTGGAACTCACAGAGATCTGCCTGGTTTTGCCTCCCGAGTGCTGGGATTAAAGGCATGCGCCACCACCACCCTGCTCAGATTTGTGCTTTTTAAAGCATGTAACAGCAATCAGTTAAAAAAAATGAGGCCATGAATCTGAAAGAGAGAAAGGAGTGGTATTTTGGGGGAGTTTGAAGGGAGGAAATGGAAAAGGAAAATTATGTAACTACATTATAATCTCAAAAGTAAAAGAAACAATTTTTAAAAGATTATAAGAATCAGAATGTAGAGGCAAACTATTCTTAAATATGTAATAAAATGACAAAGAACAAACAAACAGAATAGTGTTATTCCATAACTTAAAGCTGAGACCTTGTGGCCAAGGATGGGATTCACATTCAGCTACAAGATGACAGGACCATAAACCAGGAAAGTACTCTTAAGCTTCCGCACATACTATTGGCAGACACTTAGTCACAGCAGTATCTCCAGATGAACAAGATAAGATAAAAATATTTATTCTGATTATCTTTATCCCAGGTTAAAATTCCACTGCTTGTACCAAAACCAACCCACAGTCTGTGCTGCAGTGCTTTACAGACCTAACATTCTCAGTTCCTTTGTCAGTGTCGTCTGAACTGTGAATGAGCACTGCAATACAGGGGAGAGAGAAACATTACCATCAGTAAAGGCAAGATATTTTAGGAGTCTCAAACTATATTTAAAAGTAGCATTCAGTTCAACTTTGAAAGTAGATTTTGAACTCTTACACGCTGGTAGAAAAGTCAGCCCTTTTCTCTTATCCCAGGTTTACGTGGACCCCTTCAACCTACATAGGAAAGGAAATCAGTGTTTATTTCAATACATCTTCCTGAACTTCAACACAAGTGAACATGGCAGTAAGGGCTGCTGACAAGTTTGCCCAGGCTGACAGGTCGGGCTTCACTTTTATGTGCTGAAATTTTGGGGTCAGGACTCTGACCTTTACACATGTTATTTCAGTACTAAACTGCTTTGGCAAGTGTCCAAACTAAATAGTTGCTAAATCCACATTGTGCTTCCAGCATGGTCACATTAAATGCAGCAAGGATTTTAGAATCATCCTCATGTCTTTGGCTCAGCTCAATCTACAGCGTATAGAACGCTTTTCCTCAAACCCATGTGCCAGACCAGAAAGCAGATCTCTGCATAGAGTTTATAAAACAATGAAGATGACTTTGAGTAGGGGCAAGTGGCTACCATTTCCAGGCTTCATCATTCCTCTCCAGGCTCAATAACAACTTATGGGGAAGAATCAGATCTCTCATCTCTCTGTCTCTATCTCTCTCTGTCTGTCTCACACACACATACACACACACACACACACACACAC
>CABHPH010000612.1:8541-24561 GCA_902168325.1 Peromyscus nudipes
CTCTCTCTCTCTCTCTCTCTCTCTCTCTCTCTCTCTCTCTCTCTCTCTCCCCTATCACAGCTATAACTGAGGCTGACTAAAGCCAATGTTGGTAAAAGGATATTGGGACACAGTGATTTGTTTTGAGACAGAGCTTAGTAGACGGGATGGAGCTCAGTGATAGACTACTGCCTTAGCAGGATGTGAGGCCCTAGGCTCAATCCTAGACCCTTAGTAACTACCACACAGCCCAGGTGACTACCCTCCCAGCCGGATCTCTGCCCACAGCCACTACCACCCCAGTTTTGTTTGCACTGTCTAGAATGGCATTTATTTATATACTTGTTTTTATTTTATATCTTCAACCTTGTTCTGTTGTCTCAACTATTCCATAATAGCATAGAGGAGCCTGTCTCCCTGCTTTCAGCTCTACACAAGCCCTAGTAGATGACACACATAGTCTACACAAGCCTTAGTAGAGGAGACACAGTCTACACAAGCCCCAGTAGAGGAGACACATAGTCTACATAAGCCCTAGTAGAGGAGGTACATAGTCTAGACAAGCCCCAGTCGATGAGACACATAGTGGGCACTTGCTGGGTCAGAGGAAGGGCTGGAAGGAGAGAGGGAAGGACTCTCTTTCCTTTTGAGTGCTCATATTCATCCTTAAGGCCTTGCTTTCCACCACCTTACAGCTTGCATACTAGATGAAGGGCACCTCTCCTCCACCTCTTCCCTAGGAGTCTCTTGAAGAGAGTGACAACTTCCAGAGCATTCGCTCTTCCTCTTCTCTCAGCTGATTTCGTTGCCTCCCTTCTCCTGCCTCACATAAAACAGTGAATGCACACTAGATGCCACACATCATTCTGGGCACTAGGAATACAAGCAGGACAATACAACACAGGGTCCTGATAACCCCTAGAGGAGAGTCAGGATCCAGCAAAGTGCTTCCTCTCCATCTAAGCCCTTTCTGCCTTGACCTGGCATTGTGAAACATGTCTACAAAAGCACGTAGGAGCTGGGGTTTCATGCTAAGTATGATATGTGTGGTGGAATTATGTGATGGTTTCTAATCTAGAATGTTCTACTTGATATAGATCTAGCCATCTGAAGTTATTATGGCAAAGTTACTAAAGCTGTTCTGGGTAAAAAGATGACATCTGCCACTCTGCCTATGAGATACATGGAAATGGAGGGAAGGGAGGATCCCTCCTCTTCTGCAAGATGAAGTATAAAAATACTTCTCTGGGAGGGGAGGACAGGGAGGGTGGAGGACAGGGAGAGACTGGTATTTCTCAGTTTGTACACTACAAGTATTTTCCCTCATGGTTAGACATGTTTCATAAGTGATGAATTAATTTTTCAGAATTATTCATGAAGTCTGATTCAAAGGGGAAAAAAACACCAAAATAGTAATGTGAGCTTTCTGCAAACACATGGGAAACGTCTTTGTAAGGCTCTGCATAGAAGGATTACAAACCAAAGCACAGGGCATTGGGTTAGGGGTGTAACTGAGTGTTAGAGGGCTTGCCCAGCATGGTCAGGGTCCTGGGTTTGATTGCCAGATTTGTACACCAAAAAATAATGGGATCTCTCTGGAAAAATTGACAAGAACATGGTTGGCGCAGGAAGACAATAAGGATATTAGCTTTAGCTGCAAAATTCAGTGTGGTGATATTGTGTCCCCCAATATACTACACACCTTAATAAACTTACCTGGGGTCAGAGAACAGAACAGCCACTAGATAGACATAGAGGCCAGAAAATGGTGGCACACACACCTTTAATCCTAGCATTCTGGAGGCAGAGATCCATCCATCTCTGAGTTCAAAGCCACACTGGAAACAGCCAGGCGTGGTGACACATGCCTTTAATCCCAGGAACTGATGGTAAGAAGCAGAGAGGTATATAAAGCGTGAAAACCAGGAACTAGAGTCAGTTAAGCTTTTAGGCTTTTAGCAGCAGTTCAGCTGAGATCCATTCGGATGAAGACACAGATGCTTCCAGTTTGAGGAAATGAGATCAGCTGAGGAATTGGTGAGGCGAGGTTAGCTGTGGCTGGTTCTGTCTCTCTGATCTTTCAGTGTTCACCCCAATACCTGGCTCTGGGTTTGTTTTTATTAATAAAACCTTTTAAGATTCGTGCTGCAGCTCAGAGGGGAAGATTTAAGTTCTCAAGTTTGAAGTCGATGGTTGAACTTGTTTTTTAAGATTTAAACTTTGCTAAATCATAATTAGATATTGTTAATATTACGCTGTTGGACCAAATACCATTTTTTCTTTTCCAAACTTGTAGCTAGTCTAAATAATTCTGTAGTGACCTTATTCTGCTACAAATCTCTATGTTAGTCTTTGGTGATTTCCTCTAGTGGGTTCCAGCATTCTCAGATGGCATTCATCTGTTAACCCTCCTCTGAGTGCTACATGCTAGTGTCTGGGCTGCCCCATCCACACAGCAACCAGCGCCATCAGCTTTGTGAGTCCTCACTAATTTGATACAGAATCAATTGTTTTCATGAGTATGTCTCTGTTATGAGCAAAGTTAAATTTATTTATTTGTGTGTGTGTGTGTGTGTGTGTGTGTGTGTGTGTGTGTGTGTGTGTGTTCATGTATATATGCAAGTATGCCATGGAGGGCATGTGGCGGTCAGAGGACACCTTACTGGAATTGGTTCTCTCCTTCCGCCATGTGGGTCTCAGACATGGGATTTAGACCATCAAGCTTGGTGACAGGTACCTTTGTCCACTGAGTCACTTCTTTGAAACTTTTTAAAGCGTAGTCATTAACCACTTCCCTGAGGCAAGCATTTTCCTTGTCCTTTAAAGGAAGAAGTTCTTACGGGAGGAAGAAATAGAAAGACTCGTTGAACGAGGGTTTTCTTTTTCCCCCTTGAGGTTTTCTTTTTCCCACTGCTCAGGACAGAGAGAAGCTTAGAAAAAACATTTGGGGCCAGCAGGACATATACGTGACACTGGCCCTGAGTCAGCCCAAAGCTCATAAAGTTAATCTTCCTCCCATGCGGCGCTTGCTCCAGCACATGCTTGCCCCACATTCGCACTATCTCCCATCGCCTGGGGGAGAATTCTCTGCCATGGAAGCCTCCCCTACCTTCTCAAGAAAGTCCCTACATCTTCCACATTCATCTCATCTTCTTCCCAACAGATTCTTTGTCACTCTACAAATACAGCACTATTAAAATGCCCCCTCTCTCTTTTTAAAGATTTTGTCTTTAGGTATGCAAGCATGAGCTGCCAGATGTAGATGCTGGGGACTGAACTCTTGTCCTCTGGAAGAGAAGCAAGTGCTCTTAACCATTAAGTCATCTCTCTAGCCATATATATATATATGTGTGTGTGTGTGTGTGTGTGTGTGTGTGTGTGTATGTGTGTGTATGTATATATATATATATAAAATAAAATATATATATTTCTTGCAATAGGGATTGAACTCAGTGCCTTTGGACCTTTTAATACACTTCCTCATGTTGTGGAACATACCTCCAACCATAAATTTATTTTTGTTGCTACTTCATAACTGTAATTTTGCTACTGTTATGAATCATAGTGTAAATCTCTGATATGCAGGATATCTGATATGTGACCCCCAAAGGGGTTCAGACCCACAGGTTGAGAAACCACTGCTCTATATCATCTCTCTCTCTCTCTCTCTCTCTCAAACAAAACAAAACAAAACAAAACACAACAAAACCAAACCTATGACATTAGGCCAGGCAGTGGTGGCACATGCCTTTAATCCCAGCACTCAAGAGGCAGAGGCAGGTGGTGTTAATATTCTGACCCACTCCTTGGAAATCAATGTTAGTATTCTGACCCGCCCCTTGGCGTTGACCTGAGTCCTGACATAAAAGCCTCATTTTAAGGAAAACCCCCTCCCTTTCCTCTCTCTCTTCCGTTTTTCCTCCCATGAGGTGTACACCCTCGACCTCTCTCTTTCTCTCTCTTCTCTCCTTCTTTCCTATCTTTCTCTTCGTCTCTCTATTATAATAAACCATTTCCGCACACGGATGCAGCAACTAGGGCGTGAATAACTGGCCACCGCCATTCCCCCCACACACACACTGCCATGCCTGCAAGATGTGGGTCCCCCACCAGTTCGCTGCCACTGCATCTGCCCAGCATGCCAGCATGTTTCCCTGAACATGCGGGATACCCTTGGGGTCCCCTGTGCAAATTCATAACAGGCAGAGCTCTGTGAGTTCAAGGCCAGCCTGGTCTACAGAGCCAGAACAGGCTCCAAAGCTACACAGAGAAACCCTGTCTCAACATAACAAAACAAAACAAAACAAACAAACAACAACAACAAAAACAAAAACAAAAAGAAAAACCATGACATTAAACTAAATAAGTCACTTAATTTATCCACAGTTCCTGACACAGTAGAATGTTAAAAACTGTTTCTTCCTCATTTTATCTTATCTCATAGTATAATGTGTATCCAGTGTTCACCCAATGTTCTAGTTGGGACTTCCTAATGTCTTTCCTACTCTAGAAAGTCCTGACTAGAAACTGGGGAGATAGCTTAGTTGATAAAGCATTTACCTTACAAGCATGAGACCCCGAACTCAAGCCCCAGAACCTAAAAATGCCAGACATGGCGGCACATACTTGTAATTCCAGCACTGGAGAGACGGAGACATGCAAATCCCTAGGGCTGACCAGCCGGTCCAGCCTAACTGGTGAGTTTCAGACCAGTGAGTAGACGAGTAGAGGCTGTCTTCAAAAGCAAGGTGAACCTCTGGCTGCCACTCACATGCACCCCCACATACACACACACATACACACACACACACACAAACACGCATGCACGCACGCACACACACACACGCACGCACGCACACAAATAAAGAAAGTCCAAACATAAAGGACTCCAGTCTTTGCATACTTGTGTCTTCTACAGTGTATCTTGCACAGTGCTTTCCACAGTCAGTATTTAATAAATATGAATTGGATTTGGATGACCTCAAAGGCAAATCATTGTAAATTTACTCCTGACCTAAATTCAGTAAGTGAGTGTGCATGGGACTGGAGGGATAGTTCAGTGGTTAAGAGCACTTACTGCTCTTGCAGAGGACCCTGGTTCAGTCCCCAGCACCCACATAGTGGCTCCCAACCACCTGGGACTGTAGTACCCGGAGATCAATGTCCTCTTCTGACCTCTGCAGGCACCAGGCATGCATGTGTCCAACACACATACACAGCAGGCAAAACATTTATACACATAAATACCTCTAAAAAGAAAAGTACAGAGTTTCTGTCATAAACTAATGAAGGAGGTAAATAGAAATGACTGAATATCAACTGAGGCCTTGACACTAGATTTTACCATTCTCTGAGTGTAAGGTTCTGGGAGAGACATTTGCTTCATGTCAAAACCTTGGATCCTGCGTCTTTGAAGGGAGCTATTAATAGATCTTACTTCAGAGTCCCTGGGGAAGAGCAAAGGAGCTCTTACAAGGCATGGACAGCCCTTCATCATAACTATTTATCATTTTTTGTGGTTGTAAGAGAAGACAACGATGATATAATGTGAGAATTAAAGTTACCTAGGAAAGACCCAATGTGTGTCCAACTAGATCATATTTTTTAAAATTCCGTAAGAATGCTCTTGAATCATAACATTTGTTTTAAAATGTGATGGTTTAGTTGAAAGAGAAATATTTTTAATATAATAAAAAAGGAGAGAGATGCTGGGCTTGCTTTGAGCATCAAAATGCATCATCTTAAGTTTTATAGTGAGTAATATCCTGCATCGAGGATGCCAAGACTGGCCAAATCATCGTGTCATCATTCAATTACTGTCTAGTATGCGCCACTTCATACAGCACATACAGAGTACAAGGCCATTTCCGAGGCTCTCGTAGCTATGATTTTGTGCCCTCGATTTGTACAAATATAATAGATAAAAGAGATTTTAAATGATTCCTTTTTGTATTAAAACTACAAAGCTGGGAAAAGAGACATGCACGCAGGTTTTTCTATTAGTCTGGTGAGAGAAAACAGAGCATCAATTCTGGTGCACTCTTGCTGGGAGCCGCCAAAAGAAAATCTGGATAGACACAGTTCAAAAGCATTAGAAAAATGCAAAGCAGTGTTTTCACTTAATCTGCCTTGCAGAGAGTAGAGTTTGCATAAACGAGGTCCCAGACAGCTAGATTTTAATGGGCCTGGACTCAGGAATCAGAGGCATGCAGAGAAGGTCTGAGGCATTGAGCTTGACCCACCCGTGACTTGAACAGAAGGCCAAGAGCAATAATAAGGCAGTGTGGGGAACAAGAGGCTACCGTGGATCCGTGCCTAATACTCTTAGATGCGTCTAGCCCCGCTGGCAGCACTCAGAGTCTGAGGAGGGAGGATTCTGGATTAAGCAGTCACTGCGGAACATCTGTTCTGAGCTTCAGATCATCCTAAACAGCGTGGCCCATCCCGATGAGCTCTTGAGGCAGAGGAGCCAGTAAGCCATCCTCACCTGGACTGAACTGTCTCTCAGACCTGCCTGAGCAGTGACTGTGCATCCTTCACTGATCTGTGGGGTTTCCCAGTAGCTCACTTTTCAACCCTCATTCTGAGTCACCTGAGCCATCCCATGCCGAGGGTATAAGAATCTGTCGCTGTCAAACAGCTGAACAGGAAGGAAAGGCTCTGGTGTTAGGGTCTACATAGTACATGTCCTTTCTTTCCTTTGGTCTTTAAATTAGTTTTGATGCAATACATGGTTATTATTGAAAAAGTGAAACACACAGATAAAATTGGACTATAATTCTCCCCTGTCTTCACCATCCAGAAATAATAATAGCCTGGATGTTTGGTTTACATCTCCTTTGGGGAGGGATAGTGCATTATGACAGCACAGGAACGAGAGGGAAGGAGAGTTTAAGAACTCCAAGGGCCTTGTGTGTTTCTGAGAAGTGGTAAAGCTGTTTTATATGAAAGTGTACACTGTTACATCTTTTAAATTTTGTGTGCATGAATATGTGTGTGTGTGTGTGTGTGTATGGGCACACTCCTGCCATGGGCACACGTGTAGAAGGCAGAGGACAACTCTCAAGTTGTTCTCTCCTTCTACCATGTGGGGTCCCAGGGATCAAACTCAGGCATGGAGGCGAGCACCTTTGCCCACTAAGCTCTCTCCCCAGCCTGAAAGTGTGCTTTATATTCAGAGAATAAGGGGCTGGAGAGATACTGGCTGCTCCTGCAGAAGACCCGGCTTCAGTTCCCAGCACCCACATGGGCTCACAACTCTAGTTCCAGTTCCAAGGGGATCCAGCTCTCTTCTCTGGCCTCCTCCCCCCAAGCCAGAGACACACACATGTCTCCAACATACGGTACACCTACACACTACAGGCAAAACACTCATGCCCACAAAATAAAAAAATAAATAAACAAAATCTTTTAAAAAGAGTAAGTCATACATATTTATACCTATAAGGTAACCACAGAAAAAGTGGTTAAAAAAAGAAAGCGCCTATAACGACACACAGTACGTGAAGACCGCCAGTGAAGTAAAGCAAGTAGTTACCAGAAGGATCTAAGGCTCAGAAGAAGGAAACACTGTGGCTATTGTGCTGGTTAGGGTTTCTGTTGCTGTGATAAAACCCCATGACCAAAGCAATGTGGAGGGAAAGGGTTTATTCGGTTTAGGCTTTCAAATCACTGTTCATCACTGAAGGAAGTCAGGACAGGAACTCTCACAGGGCAGGCACCTGGAGGCAGGAGCTGATGCAGAGGCCAGGGAGGGGTGCTGCTTACTAGCTTGTTCAGGATGGCTTGCTCAGCCTGCTTTCTTCCAGAACCCAGGACCTCCAGCCCAGGGTGGCACCACCCACAATGGGCTGGGCCCTCCCCCATCAACCACTAATTAAGGAAATGCCCTACAGGTTTGCCTACAACCCAATCTTATGGAGTCTGTCTTAGGGTTTCTATTGCTGTAACTCGAAGCACCAGGACCAAAAAGCAAGTTGGGGAGGAAAGGGCTTACTTAGCTTCTTCCACTTCCACATTGCTGCTCACTACTGAAGGAAGTCAGGACAGGAACTCAAACAAGGCAAGATCCTGGAGGCAGGAGCTGATGTAGAGGCCATGGAGGGATGCTGTTTACTGGTTTGCTTTTTCCTGGCTTTCTCAGCCCACTTTCTTAAGGAAGCTGGGACTACCAGCCCAGGGATGGCACCACCCACCATGGGCTGGGCCCTCCCTCATTGATCACTAATTGAGAAAATGCCTTACAGCTGGATCTCATGGAGGCCGTTCCTCAACTGAGGCTCCTTCCTCCCTGATGACTCTAGCTTGTGTCAAGTTGACACACAAAACCAGCCAGTACAAAGGCTTTTTCTGAATTGAGGTTCCCTCCTCTCAGATGACGTCAGCTTGTGTCAGGTTGACATCAAAGTAGCCAGCACAGCTATTTCACATTTGTATGCTTTTGGGCCTGAAACTTAGCCCCAATTTGCATCATTCATATAAGGCAGCTAACTCTCTTAGACAACCTGCAGGGTTTATCTAGCCTAGAGTTCAGACAACCATAGCTTATGTACAAAGAAGGATCCAAATAGCCCAGCTAAGACTAAAAGAAATCTGAGCTCCCACTGACCACCTGGAAGACATAACTTTTAGTTAAGTCTATTTGACTAAATGCCTGCTTCAAGGTGTTGATTTCTATGGCATTCTATTCAAAATACCCAGCACACTAGCTATAAAAAGGTTATGCCATCTAAAGGGGAAGGACAGTGTATGGAGAGAGGTCATAGGTTGAAGTTAGCAGACAAAGACTTTTAAGGAAACTATGTCCAAAGACATAAGAGAAATACTTGCAATGAGTGAAGAGAATGGAGTTCTCAGAAGAGAAGTAAAATTAACAAAAAGAACCAATTATTCTGCAAAAATAAAATATCTAAAATTTACAACTAATTGGATGAATTGAAAATAGGTTGATAAAATTATCCAATCTGAAGAAGAGAGAAGAGGTTGAAGAAATATGAATGAACAGAGACCTCTATCAACTCTGTGTGCGTGTGTATGTATGTATGTGTGTGTGTGCGTGCGTGCGTGCGTGCGTGCGTGCGTGCGTGCGTGCGTGCGTGTGTGTGTGTGTGTGTGTGTGTGTGTAGTGCTATTCCCAGAGAGAGGAAGTAAGGGAGAAAAATAATACCTTAACTGAGGCCACTGTTCTGCAATTTGCTAGGAGGCATAATTTACAGATTCAAGAAACTCTGCAAATACCACTGGAGAAACTGCAAAACAGTAAAACCTGCCAGACTGCTTGAAACTAAAAACAAAACAAAACTGGAAATTTTTATGGAAATTTTTCTATTAAAAAAAACCTGATAATTGGGCTGGGTGGTGGTGGTGGTGGTGGTGGTGGTGGCGCACACCTTTAATCCCAGCACTCAGGAGGCAGAGGCAGGCGGATCTCTGTGAATTCAAGACCAGCCTGGTCTACAGAGCGAGTTCCAAGACAGTCAGAGCTGTTTTATGTGTACAGAGAAACCTTGTCTCCAAAAACCAAAACCAAACAAACAAACTGATAACTAAGCAACATTGATGTAAATAACTCCTGTATTTTCATAAAAAAATAAAATAAAGGGCAAAGTAAAACAACATCTTGAAAGTGCTGAAAGGGAAGGAAGGAAACCCTGCCAACATGGGACTTCACACCCGGTTGAAAATTTCCTTTAAGTGACCCACATTGCAATAAATAAAAAGGTACAAATCACAAGCTCATCTTCAGGAAGGAATAAAATCGGACCAGAAATGATAAATCAGTCGGTACATATAAATGGTTGTCCTTTTCTGCTAATTTCTTTAAAATACAAGTGCTAACTTAATAAAAATATAATTACAGACTTATCGCTTAAATGGATACATCGCAAACGGCAGCAAAGAATGTGAGCTGAGCCGAGATGGAGTTATATAAACATGAAGGTCCTACATTGTATATGAAATGGTATGACACTGAATGCACCAGAAAAGGTTAAGGATGTATATTTTATCCTTAGAGCATCCACCAAAATGCCAGTGAGAGGCATAGCTGAAATGCTCGTACACAGATTTAAACTACGCTCTCTCAAAGGGATCCGAAAATTAGCTCTTCATAGTAAAATAATCTGAATCTTTTCTCTTTTTTAAATGGTACTAGGTTTTGAATGTGGGGCCTAGTGCATGTTAGGTTAAGTGCTCTCTGACTAGGAATGTTAGGAGGCACATTTCTAGTCCTTCTTTTCTTTTTTTCCTTTTTTTAAATTTTGAGACAGTCTCTCAAAGTTGCTTACACCAGTCTTTGAACTTGCAATCCTCCTTCCTTAGCCCCCTGCCTAGATAACAGGACAGAACTATCAGCCCCACTTAAAGACAACTCCAGGTCTGAAGCATAGATTATACAGAGTGCACAAACACATGTTCATTGTACCTGTGGCGTTAAAACTTCAGACTGGGAGGAAATCATTTCTAAATACCTCATTAGAAAGCTGATAATTAATCATGTTTTAGCCTTTTATCTGAGATCAAGGGCAAGGGGATAATAATGGGGTGGAGGTGAGGAACACTGAATTTAACCAAAAGAAAACAAAATGACAGAACCTAGGGACAATAAATTAATTTAAAGATGAGAAGCACAGAAGACAATTCATGCGTTGCTAAGCAACAGAGACACGTTCTGAGTAATGTGTGGTTAGGACATGTCTGAGAAATACGTCATTAGGCAACTTCACTGATATCTAAACATCAGAGTACTTACACAAACTTAGACAGCCATAGCATCACTAGGCAACGGAATGTTATGGGACCAATTTGGTACATGTGGTCGGCCTTTGATCAACCCATCATTATGTATGATGTTAAAATAGTAGGTCTCACTCCGAGCATATCAACAATTATACTACAGAGTAATGGGCTGAACAGGATGCTGAAAGAATCAACCCAGGACTGGGTAGACAGCACAAGCCTGAGGACCTGAACCAAGGTAAAGCTGAACACAAGACCATGCACCTGAGATCCCAGGGTTCCTACAGAGAGGTGGGAGGCAGAGACGAGAGAGTCCTGGGATGCTCACAGGTCAGTCAGCTTGGTGTAAGCAGAGGCAAACAACAGCAGAAATGCCCCTGCCTCAAGGTGGAGGCAAGGATCAACACCCAAGGTTGTCCTCTGGATTCCATACATGTGCTGTGGCACAAGCATGTCTGCACTACACACACACATGCACACAGGCACACACACACACACACACACACACACACACACACACACACAGTTTTACCAACACACATGAAATAAAAATACGTAAGGATCAACTTACCCATTATATAATGCGAAGTGGACAGAGTTTGGGATTTAAATTAAGTCCAGCCTACCCTTGGTTGCCAGCTTGGCCATATATGTTTTCTCAAGAGTACAGCGGAGATTTGACAAATGCTTCCTTCACAGGAATATTATGCATGGAGTGCATACACAGCCTTGCATCTAGAAGTGCTGATAAAGGCTAATCCTTTCTCCTACAATCTAGCTGGACATAGAGGACACAGTGGGAAGTTTCTTTGCCACGTACCAGTATCAGGAAATTGGGTTCATCTCCAACAAGGACTGGAAAATTATGGTCACAGGCCAAACCTAAACTGCCATTTGTTTTTTACAGATGTTTTCCTGGAACATAGCCACATAGTTCTCTTATGGTCATATATCAGAGAATACTAGGCATATGGGGCCTAAAACAATCATCATCTTGCCCCCGCAAAGTGATATTTGACCATTTCTGACCCAGAACACAGTTATGAAATTTTATTCCAAATTCCCACCTAGCTTTTTCTTTTGGTTTTGCTATAACTCCTTTTACTTGGCACTAGGTGAATTAACTTATAGTAAAAATAACGAATTACTTAGATGTCCGTTGAAAGTGATAATCCATGCTTTCTCTGTGATAGCACAGCTCCAAGCCCTCTGCCTTCCTACAAGAGCCTTTCATTGTATCTCTAGAGATACACTGACCGATCTGAGTCACTAAAATCGACTTCCTTTCTCCATAGTCAGAAATCATAGTCCCCTTTATGTGCGTTAATGTTCAGACTCCCACCGGATCTTCTCATTTAATTCTTCTTCCCATTTCACAGCTGAGAAAACTGAAGTTGAAAGAGGTTTGGCCACAGGCTTGGTTACTTTTCTATTGCTGTGATAAGATGCCGTGACAAAGCCAAATTTAAAGAAGAAAGAGTTTATTTGGGGATTATAATTTCTGAGGGATCGAGCACATGTCTATCATGGTGGGTAACATGGCAGCCGGCAGGCATGGTGCTGGAGCAGTAGCTGAGAGCTCACACCTTGAGACACTACCAGGAGGCAGAGGCAGAGAGAGCTAACCAGGAATGACAAGGGCTTTGAGGTTTTAAAGCCCACCCCCAATGACTCACCTCCTCTAGCAAGGCCATGCCTCCCAATCCTTCCCAAACAGTCCACCAATCAGGGATCAAGTATTCAAATCAAGGTTCAAATACGTGAACCTATGGGAGGCATTCTCATTCAAACCACCGCAGTCATCTGCCAATCAATGGGTAGTGAGAGAATATCTGACAGTCGATCCCTGGTGTTTCTAGTTTGTTGGAGGAAGAATCAAAATACTTCTGAGTGTAATGTCAGCCCCAACTCTGACTTTTGTGGGTAAACGAAGTGTATGGAAGCTGTAAGATGCACAATCCCAGAGCCTTTACAAGGAAGCGGTGAAGCCTTTAGTTAAGTAATTAAAGCTATTAGCTCTGGCTTGCCTGCTGTAAAACTTTACAAGAGCAGGAAGCATGTGATGCAACCTATCAAGTTAGCACAATAAAAACACTTGAACAAACCTCCCTTGTCCACAGAAAATCCCCTGTGTAATCCTGGCACTCTGCAAATCCAAACAGTCATTCTGCAGATTCACAAAGTCCTGGGCTCTGCGCTGACAGGGGGTGGGGTGAGGGTGGAGGTGGGGAGAGGGGCGGCTAGATGCTGGCGGTGATGGTGAGCATCCTGTCCTCCAGTACGGACACACACATACTCTAACAGCCAGTAGGAAGAGGGACCAGAAGGCAATTTCTAGTGACTAGAGGTACAGGGACACTGTTGTGGTTTAGAGAAGGCTTACGCGTCTAGGGTTTGGTTTCTACCTGGTAGCGCTATTAGGAATGAGTGGGTTAACCCATTGATGACCATGCTGAATGTGCTGTCAGGAGGTGGGGCCCAACTAGAGGAGTAGGTCACTGACGGTACGACTTCAAAGATGAATCTTGTTTCTGGTGCCTCCTTCTCTTTCTCTTTCCTGCTTGTCATGAGGTGAGCCACTGTGTTCTAACAGCCTTGTTCCCCGCCATGATGTTCTGCCTCACTGCACACAGTCCCAGAAGCCACAAAGCCAGTGATCATGGAATGAAACCTCTGAACTGTGAGAGAACAAAAACAAAAAACAATTTGCTTTCTTTAAGTTTGTTAACATTCTGATCCCCATGGGGCTGCCATGTGTCCTCACGTAGAAGTCTCTTTTTAAGGAAAGCCTCCCCTTCCTCTCTCTCTCCTTCTGCTTTTCCTCCCACGAAGTGTGCACCTCTCTCTCTCTCTCTCTCTCTCTCTCTCTCTCTCTCTCTCTCTCTCTGTCTCCCTCTTTCTGCCTCATCTCTCTATGATAATAAACTCTCCAGGTAGATGCAGAGTCTGGGTTGTGTATTACTGGCCGCTGCAGCCACCATGCCCGCAACTCGCCTCTGCATCGGCCCAGCATGCCAGCATGTTTCCCTGCATGCACAGGGTACCCTTGCTCCGGCTGCCGCCGCCCCTGCTGCCTCCAACCCCACCCCTGCGTAATAATATATCATAACAAAGTTGTTTTCTCAAGTATTTGTCATGAAATGACAAATGAAAAGCAGCTAACACTAACATCTATCCTGGGAATTCAAAATGTTGTATTCTTCCAGGCAGTGGTGGCGCACACCTTTAATCCCAACACTCGGGAGGCGCAGGTAGGTAGATCACTGTGAGTTCCAGGCCAGCCCAGGGCTACACAGTGAGACCCTGTCAAGAAAAGCTTTATTCTGTCCCGTGTAAGACTCAGAAACAGTCCCCAGAGAAATGAGACTTGAGCTCAGCACTCAGCTGTGCGTCACCCGTTTACCTCAGCATCTCTTCCCCCACCTCGCACCCTCGTCCAGGCTTCATTTCCTGTTGCTGTGATACAACACTCAGGCAAAGGTAACAGGAGGGAGGAAGAGCCTATTTTGGCTCGCTGTCCGAGGGACAGGCCACCACGATGGAGAAGTCCTGGCTGCAGAGGACTGAGGCGTCTGGTTGAGTCATGTGCACAGTCAGGAAGCAGAGACTGGTGAACATGAGTGCACCGTTTGTTTTCTCCTTTTCATTCCGTCCAGGACAGAAGCCCGCGCGAGGGCTGCCCACATCGAAGGTGGGGCTTCCCATTTGAGCTAAGCCTCTCTGGGAACACCCTCACAGACGTGCCCAGGGGCGTCTCCTAGGCAACTCCAAATCCCATCAAAATGCCAATCAAGATTGGCTACCGCAGCTCACACCTTTAATTCCCATCACTCAGGAGGCAGAGGCAGGTGGATCTCTGTGAGTACGAGGCCAGCCTGGTCTACAGCGCAAGTTCCAGGAAGCTACACAGAGAAGCCCTGTCTCGAAAAAAAACAAAAACAAAAACAAACAAACAAACAAACAAAAAGATTGGCTATCATAGTCACCTAGGCCAAAAAAGGAGGAAGAGGAGCCATAAAGGAGAAGGTGACACTCATTCTGGTTCCCGCAGAGAAACAAAAGGGGCTGGCACCACACAAGAAGGCTGGCACCACACAAGAAGGCTGGCACCACACATGGGGGCTGGCAGCACACAGTCCCGGTTTTAATTTGTCTCCTATCTTACATTTGTTTTCCTTTCTGGCAGCTGAATTTGGCCTTTATTCTCACGATGAATTTATTGCTCCGTTCACATGCCTATTCATTGGTTCATCCATTTACTTTTTCATTATTACTCTTTCATTTTTCTTTCCAGACATGCGTTTATTGATCCATTCTATTACCCACTCACGGTTCACTAACCTATTCAAGGATCCACCCGTCTACTCATGTATGCAATCCTTCATCAAAACAGCATTCACAGAGCCCCTTCTCACTACCGCATCAGGTGCCAACAAGCTCCTGTACACACGACAGCAGCTCCATACCTGGAAAGATAAGCAGGTTTTGCCAAGTTGCAAACGAGGAATCAATGTGGAGGAAGCATGATTTGAAATCCCATCCTCACGCTTCCGTGGGCACCAGGTTGTCCACTCAGTTTTCATTAGAACAATTTGTTTGTTTGTTTTTTTAAAACATATGAATCTTCCCCACAAGGAGAGACAAGTCTGGGAGACCAGAAAAAAGGGTTCAGGCTGAACCATGGAGTATTTGAGGAGTATTTCTGAGGAAGCTCTGGTAAGTCATGTCTCTAAATCCCATCTCAATAAAATACGTTTTGCTAGAGAAACGACTGTACCGTGTGTGCTCCTTTCTCGGAGCGTGTTGAGGCCATTACCCACCACAGAGCATCAGGACTGTGTTTTCCCTTCAGCGGCAGCACCGACTGGTACGGCTCCCTTGGGCCACCGCCGGGCCTCATCGGTAGCCCCAAGAGTAATGAAGCCTCGAGCTTAAAACACGCTTTCTCTCTTCATTCCTGATAGAATCTTCAAGACGCTGTCGTTTTACAAACAAGGACTGCTAAGTGAAACCTCTTAAAGGAAAGTCATTGTTCAAGGTCACACAGCCTGAATGTGACGGAGCTGGGTATGGAGCCCATGCCCACTGCCATTAAGAGACCAGTGTCTCTACAGCAACATTAAATGTATGTTGGCAACTGTATACACAATAACATCACACATGAGATACTACGGGTAGATAATCAAAAGATTATTGCCATGTTAAAGCCATCTCTAGATAAGACTTCTTTTATATTTTTTAAGGTTTATTTAAGGGCTTCAAACCAGAATGAATACACACACACACACACACACACACACACAC
>CABHPH010000613.1:0-92490 GCA_902168325.1 Peromyscus nudipes
TACAAATTGGAAAGGAAGAAGTCAAACTTTCACCATTTGCAGATGATATGATAGTATACATAAGTGACTCTAAAAATTCTACCAGGGAACTCCTACAACTGATAAACTCCTTCAGTAAAGTGACAGGATACAAGATCAACTCAAAAAAATCAGTAGCCCTCCTATACACAAATGATAAAAGGGCTGAGAAAGAAATCAGAGAAACGTCACCTTTTACAATAGCCACAAATAACATAAAATACCTTGGGATAACATCTATGAGCTTTGAGTTAAGATAGTTACTGGATTAGAATGTAGTTTGTATGCAGTGAATATAAAAAGTAGTAACTGCTGGGCAGTGGTGGCACACGCATTTAATCCCAGCACTCAGGAGGCAGAGGCAGGCAGATCTCTGTGAGTTCGAGGCCAGCCTGGACTACAGAGTGAGTTCCAGGAAAGGCGCAAAGCTACACAGAGAAACTCTGTCTCGAAAAACTAAAAAAATAAAAATAAAAAAATGAAAAATAAATAAAAAGCAGTAACAAGTAGTGAACTAAGTACCAGGGTATAAATAAGCAGAAATAATAATGCTGTTTATTAACTGTATTATCATTAGTCCTTATAAAAACCCTGTAATGTGCCATGTTCCCATTTAACAGAAGAAAAAACTGAGGTTCATCAGCTTGATGATGGTAATGAAGTAGTAATAAAACAGAATCATTCGTTGTCTGAATTCCAAACCCAGTCATTCACTATGAATGTTTTCTCTCGTTAAAGACACTGGCATATTGTCTTTGTCTAACATCTATTGTCATCTTCAATTTTCTTTGGGATTATTAAGGACCTATAATTATATCCTGTATCTTTTTTTTTCCTGTGAAAATAAATCTGCTGTTTATGTTGTTTGTGGAATAGTCTTCTTGGTCTACCTGTTACAATTATTTGATTAAACGTTTTATCAGCATGGCTAACCCAACAGACTCATAGCAGCCTTCTGTGGCAGAGATGCTAATGATGTTATTTACTCGATCACACGGGTTTGGATTTTATAATGGACTAAAACCATAATGCTTTCTTAACACAGATTGTAGCCCTGCTTGTTTTGACTTCCAAGATGGCTATCTGCCTTAGTAGCCAGTTTCAGAACACATCTGACCCATCAGACCCGACAGCCTTAGCAGCTCACCTCCTTCAATCCGACTTAGATAACAAGTAATAACAGGCCCCTGCCTGCTGTTGAAATTTTTCATGGGAACACTTGTCTGGAGAAGGATAATGACACACCTAGGAGCGTAAACAGTGCTATTGATGATGCATAATAATGATAACTGCACTAGAGGAACCCATGTCAGTGGTTTGTAACCACAAGGAGGGCTCCCTCTCCTGTAACAGCTGCGCCCAAGAATACTGGGAATGTCAGCATCGAAAACTATTGTCTGCGAAGCACATTTCCAAGAAGACCAGTAGACAATCCACCTGAAGAGCCACTTGACCTTTGAGGAACTTGTGGTCCACCCTCCTGAAGGCAAACATGGAAACTAATCACCAATATTTTTTCCATTATCCCAAGAAATTCTGCATGCAAGATTCATGCATTGTTTAGAACAGGTTTCAGTTGTATTTCTCTTTCTAAATTCGGTTCCTCTGTCTGTCCTATTAAACCCATCAACAACATGCTGATACAAAAAAAAAAAATCAAACGACACAAATCGCTAACATCAACATTAATATTTCTTTAGCAATGCTGCTATTCAAATTCTTGCCCTGCCCTCACCTTTTTTAGCTGATGTTTTCATAATTTAACAAATTCCTTTCAATTTGGGAACATACTCATGCTGGAGAGATGGCTCCACTGGGGGAATGCTTGCTGTAGAAGAGTTAAGAACTGAACTCAATCCCCTCAGCCATGTAAAGGCTGGATGTAGTAGCATAAGTTGGTAATCCCAGAGTTGGAGACTGAGAGACAAGCCAATCCCAGGGACTGACTGGCTTGCAGTCAGTCTAGTCCAATCAGCAAGTCCCAGGTTTCTGTGAGAGACCCTGTCTCAAACAATGAAGTAGGGAGGAGTTGGGGAAGAAACCTGATGTTGACTTATGTCTCCAGCATACATATGTATATTTACTTATGCACACATTCTTACACACACGTGAACATGCATAAAATCCATAAGTGAGATAAAATTCTTAATAATAATTACTATTATTTAAAATTTGAAAATATCCCAAACATCTGAAAAATGAGTAAATTGTAGCACAAAATACGATGTACCATCACTCCTAAATTTTTATATTTGAGCCAAAGAGCTCAGTGATGTTTTAGTTTTGTCTTCCTTACAGGAAAGCCCCCCATGCCATGTCCAGAGCTCTGACATTATAACTGCTGAGTCTGGGATGATATGAATCTCTACTCTATTACGCAGTACCCAAGAACTCTTCAAAGTGACTGTCATATTTCTTGGCATAATACTGTTACCGTTCACTTTCTTTATCAATGACATATTTTTGTTAACACTAGTTAGTGGCCTCTATTCCTGTACCAGTATAGAAGGGTCCCTGTGAAGATCACATCAGGCCACTGACTGTCCCTCTCCATTTTCTCTCACTTGCTATCCCTTCCTTCTTCAGTTTTGTCATGAACTTGGCATTTATAAACCTTCCTATATTTTGTGAAACTCTCTCTTTACATTCAATTGTCTTTGCTTATTGAACAAATATTGACATGGGGAGCCCCTGTACATTTAGGCATTCTGGCAGGCATTGCATGGGAAACTGAATTAATTTTCCTAAGCTGTATTTTGGATCATGTTACTACATGCTCATCTAGTATATTAATGGCTTCTCTAAAATTAAGAGCAAACTGTGCTGTGTAGTTTTTACTGTCAACTTGACAGAACCTAGAATCACCTGGAAAGAGGAAACCTCAATTGAAGAATTGCCTCCATCAAATTGACCTGTGAGAGATTTTCTTGAGTGATGATTAATGTCAGAGGGCCCAAAGCTTAGCCCACTGTGGGCAGCACCATCCTTAGGCAGATGGACCTGGTTATATAAGAAAGCTAGCTGAATATGAACCAGAGAATAAACAAGTAAGCAGCATTCTTCCATAGTTTCTGCTTTAATTCCTGCTTGAGTTCCTGCTCTGGCTTCCCTCAAGGATGGAATGTGTCATAAAATGTAAGCTGAAATAAGCTCTTTCAACCCATAAGTTGCTTTGGGTCAGAATGTTTTATCACAGCAACAGAAAACTAACAAGGACCCAAACATTACTATCTGTCATTTAGCTTCATTGTGTTGTAATAGCTTACCATCCTCACCCTCTATTACTCATACCTAAAATCAATGGTTTCTAATATGCAGGGTAAAGACCCTCTGAGAAACTACATTATTATGCCAGTGAATCCTTGAATCTGTATGTATCTCAGTATTAGATTAAATAAAACTCTAATGTCTATATTATTCAAATTCATGGCATATTTAAAGGCAGTTTGGAGTGACTTGATCTTCATGTACTATAATCACTGAAAAACTACTTCAATAATTATCATGTTGGGTGTGCAAAATGTTTTGCAAACTAGTGAACCTATGTTTCCATAAGTCTTAATTCTAAGAAAACTAGATACCACTATCCCAACTTCATCCCCATCTCTAAAACTTGACTAAACCAGCGTCACCTGAGGAAATATTTCCCAAGGGTTTTTTTTTGTTGCTGCTTTGTTTGTTTGGTTGATTTTTTGTTTGTTTTTAAGAAAGAGCTTCTCTGTGTAGCTCTGGCTGCCCCAGAACTTGTTGTGTAGACCAGGCTGGCCTCAAACTCAGAAATGTGCCTGCCTCTGCGTCTTGAGTTCTGGGTTAAAGTCATGTGCCACCACCATCCAGCACAAAGTTTGTTTTTTATTCTTAAGTCTGCCTTTAGTGTGCTTTCCTGTTGAAATTTTTAGCACTGTCCTTAAGTGTAGCCAACCCATTTCCACATGTCAAGGACTGTGTTTTCTTCCCTGTCTGTGTCCTGAATTACTATTCCAGTGGTAGCACACCAAATGAGCAGAAAAACCATTGTCAAAACTGTTCAAGTTGGCATAAAGAGGCCTGACAAGATGGCTCAGGAGTTAAGGCACTTGCCACCAAGCCTACTCTCTTGATTTTAATCTCTGGGACCGATATGGTAGAAAGAAAGAACCTAGTGCAACAAGTTGTTCTCAGACCTACACACACACACACACACACACACACACACACACAACAGATAAAAATAATGATCAAAATAAAAATACCACAAAGATTCAAGAAAACGTGTTGGCATAAAGACTGTCCTAGGGATAATCACCAACAACTATCTAAAGAAATCACAGGCATCTACATGAGACCCAGTGGAAATGAAGTGGTATGTTGCAATTAATTAGAAAAATTATTATGTGACTCCATCACTATGCCACTTCAGAGCTCTTAGAGCTCTGGAGCTTGCCCTGATTTCAAGCTATTTTTAGCCTTTACACCTATGAACAAGAAGCTGAGATAGCTCATGTTAATTTCATATACAAAATTAATTTCCTATGCTAGATGATTAATATAATGCTCCAACTCTAAACAATATCAGCTGATTAATGTATTTCCATGAAGAATTAGCTTATGAGAGTCTAAGCTCAGACTTCAAACTGCCATGTGATAGAAATCTTATTATCATTCCTTATGGTACAACTCTGATTTTTTTTTTTAAGCCAGGCTGGTTAGGCATCTCTATTCCCTTCTCCTAAAGAAGCCACACAGAGATTTGCAGAACGTGTTCAGAGTGTCTACTACATGAACACATGCTAAGATCTGCAACAGGAAGTGCTCTATGCTGACCTTGATGTTGGAACAAGTTAAGTCAAACAGGATCCTATGTGATAATGACTGACAATCAAGGCCCCCAAAGTAAAACAGTTTTCCATTCCTACTGAGGTAAATGGTAATACTTAATCCTTTTCTTCCATTTCCTTTTTTCACCTTATTCAAATTATATTTTACCTTATTTTTCTGATAAAGTACCACAATGGATTTAAATCATAATAGACACATCCCTCCCTTGGGGAACCTGCATTCATCCAAACTAGACAGAACTTTCAGATCTGTTGTAGTTACAAAGGGGTGAGTCTGAGTATAGAAAAGTCACCACAATCTAGGATACTACTATGGCTTGGGTATTTGTGTCCTGGCCCCAATTTCAATGTTGAAATATAATCACCATTGTTGGAGATAGAGGGTGATCTAGCTGTGCAGCTGGAGAACTCAGAAGAGGGATGAGTAGTATCCTTATGAAGGGCCTAAGAGACCAAAGTTCTTCCCTGTACAGGATGTGAGGCCACTACCATCTTGGAATCAGGAAATGAGCCCTAATTAAATCCTAACACTTCCAGTGCCTGGATCTCGAACGACTCAGCCTATCAGCTATGAGAAATAATTTTCTGTCACTTATGAACTTAGTCTATAGCAGCCCAAAGAGACTAAAGAGAATTTCTATAAGTGCAGAATATATTCTTGGTGCATAAGTACCAGTAAAGGGAGACTAGTAAAGGAATGTTCAGAAACCCATTTCTCCATTGCCTCTTCACTGTCATTTACAATGCTAAAATATGGCTAAGTCAGTCGTGATTCAGGCTATCACCTCTCTGCCAATTTAGAGAATAATAATTACACTTTAACTGAAAAATTATCCCAATATTAGCAGTGATGTTTTCTCAGAAAGAACAACCTCTTCTTGTTGTAGTACTAAGGGTGTACTAAAGAAAAATCTTGAAGGCCAAATTCTTAAAAAAAAAAAAAATCCCTTAGACCTTTCCATGGCGCAGGAAGTCAAGGGCCAGTGCTCTTTTCATACTGGTGGTGCTGATTCAAAGTCTCCTGGATGGAGAGCTGGAAACTATGGCAGAGCTGGGAACAAACTGGGGGAAATTCTAGAAGAGAGAAGTGGGACTCCCCTCAGACTGGTGGCCATGCAGATTTGGAAACTAATACCTCATGGCAAGTGATATTAGGAAATATTCCTGAAGGTCAATTGATCCTCTCGTCAGACAAGCTATTTTTGAAAGTGTTTATAAAACCCTCCATATAGTCGTCCTGGGTGGGGCTCTAATTTCCTCCTTCCTTTATCTTGGCAGGACATCCCCATAATAGGTTTCCCACAAGGAAATGCCAAATCCCAACATCACACAGTTACACTCAGAGCAAATCAACATGATTTCACATTTTCTCTTACCCATGATATCCTTATAACTGTATTCAGTAGTATCATGTATTTTTAGGATATATATATATATATATATATATATATATATTTTATTTTTTTTCTCGGAGCTCTCAGCTTTATTAAAGCCCCAACTGGAGAAAGTGAAGCTCGATGACCAACAACATGGTCCCTTAGATGGACTTCCAATGTCACCAGGGTTCTGAGAAAGGACAGTATTTCAAGATGAAGTTTCCTTTCTGCAGTTCCTCCAAGCCAAGTGTAGGCTGTGATGATGGGAAAGGCTGAGAGGCCAAACGTGTCCCTGCCCGAGAGAAGATTGTGCCCCTTTTGGTGCTAATCACAACTACGGAGCAGATGTTCAGAGATGTCCATTCCTCAAATCATCACCATTGATAGTCATGCCTTGAAGTTCCTCTCCCACAGAAAAACAAACAGGAAACGGGGGCCGTCCAGAGCCATGCACATATAAGGTATAGGCAGCCCGAACTTAGTATGATCCACATTCCCATCTCCAAACCCCAGATAAAGTGCTTTTTAGTATTTAAGTCTAATCCTAGGAAGCTGCTTTGATCTTTCTTTATTAGTGGGGAATGGGGGGAAAGGTCAAGGGGAACACATTCTTCTTGTGTTTCACACTGAAGTGTCCTCCACACTGGGGGATCCCAATATTCTAAATCGTACTCACGTCTCTGGCTTTCTAGGTCTGTCTGCAGTAACTTGAACTAAGTAAGGCATTTAGTCCTGCTCTCTGTAGCTCAGTGTCACCAGCGTGTGTGTGGAAGCACCTTTGGAAGGGGAAAAAAAAATGAAAGGACTGTCAAGATGCTTGCTTTCTCAATTTTCCTTAAATATATAATCAGGGATGTGGGTTTACTCAGTGGTGGCATGCTTGTCTAGCCATGTATGGTCCTGGGTTGGATTCTTAGCACTGAAAAACAAACACCCTCCAGATTTCAGAATGTCCATGGTATTTGTTATGCTTACTCCCATTGGGCTCCCTGAGGGGAGGTATAATGATGGGCTAAAGAGGCAAGATGACCTCCTGTAGGTTTTTTTCTCTAGTCCTAAAGCCCTCTAACTCCAAAGCATGGGGCGTGACATCATTAGTGGTTTCAAAGCATTGACAAGTTTCAACAGATTGGTGTACCAGTCATGGGTAATTTTTTTTTTAATGACAAATCACCATTTACTGAAATCCAAGTAAACATCATCTGCTAACTTATGTCAAAACAAGGTGTTCATACGTTCCCTGATTCCTTAAGCGAATCATGTTAAACTTAAACAATGCCTCCCAGGGACTGTACAGAGACACCTGTTTTCTTAAGCAGCGTGCGCTCACTGAGAAACCAATTCAAAGTAAATAAAAAGGACACGAAGCCATTTCATAACTTGTGCCAAGGTAAAACCCAAAAGCACCTCCTAATTTAAGCCAAACAAAGCCAGAAATATGTGACAGGTTTGTCTCCTAATGTCCTCGGTGTTGTTAATTCTAATCATCTCTAGCTGATGTCATTTGATTTTTATCTCATCTTATAAAATGTATGTTACTGAATTGATGCCAAAATCTACTTTGTGATATACTTCACTTTTTTAATATTGGAAGACATTCAGACAGAAACTGTACTTTAAGCCCATTAGTATTTATTTTTATTTTCGGCTTGTTTATTTGTAGGATGTTTTAGCAAATTAATATAAATCCAGAAAAGGCTAAATGTTAAGACAGGCATCTTTAACCTCTCATGTGATGTGACTTTGCTTTCAAAGCAGCGCCACATCTGTGCTCCTTAAGGGGCATAGTGTGCTGAGATTGTGAGCCTAACTTTCGTGAATGAAGATCTGATCAACTCCTCTGAATCCTTCAACAGTAAAATCACTGGAAAAGTCATTCCAAACTTCTCTGTCCTAGGCTGTCCTCACACTTGAGATCGTCTTATCATGGTCTCCTGATGCTGAGTTTACAGACAGGAACCACCAACTCCCCCCCCCCCCCCCACGACCCCTGTGTTGGCCCAATCCTCATGCTATATCAAATGTCACATGGAAAGTGGTCCTTCACTTGCAGGCTTGTAGACACTCTCCTTATCCTCTTTCAATTTTTGAGACAAAGTCTCGTGTACCCCAGGCTGGCCTCAACTTTTCTGTGTAGCAGAGGATGGTCTTGACTTTCTGATACTCCTGATTGCACCTCCCCAAGTGCTTGGATTGCAAGCTTGTGCCACCACACCTAGTTTATACAATCCAGGGCTTTGTACAAGCTAGGCAAATCGCTCTATTAACTCAGCCACTCTCCCAGCCTCTCTGACCATCTTCCCAATGATGTTTTTTGTGTCTGTCTCACATGGTGTTTGAAATGTGGTAGGCATGATAAAGATTAGCTAAAAGTTTTCAGCAAATGAATGAACTGATTGCTGTCTTCCTTATGCAAGGGGTTGGGGACTAAACTGAATTTTAAAATCCCACAAATAGAAAAACAGAAACAGCATTTTAGTATCATCATCTCCTAAAACTGAAAAGCATCTTCAATAATTTAGCAAATGCTATGTGCATTTTCATAGACTGGAAGCGTTCTTGTTCCTTCTGCCCCTTTCAAAAAACCAAAAGGCAAAAAAAAAGCAAAATAATAAACTATAAATCACAACAGGAATGTTATCCAGTCATTGGGTTGATAGGCTTTGTTTTAAAAGAACTGTTTTTGAGTATACTATGTAAGTAGCCAGAACATGAAAAATAGTCCTGCCTGTATCAGTTTCCCAACCTTGGTAGCATTGTTCATGTTCTGAAATGTGTCTTCAGCCATGACTCCTTTGTTTTTGTTGGTAGAGAATGTGCTGCAGTAACAAAACCATAAAAGTCTGCGTGAGAGGGAATCGGGAGTATCTAAAGGTATTTAAAATAAATATCTTCACCCTCAAGTTTAGCAGTTTTCAAGACAAAGGTCTTCTACCAAAGAAAGTAGCAAGTTTTTCCTCCTCCTCCACCTTTTCAACTTGACAGAGACAGCTGCATTTTCCATGCCTGGAACTCCCTGATAGGGAAGGACTTTGCTTTTGCTTTTTCTCTTGTGTTTTCCATAGTTTAGAGTTGTCTCTCTGTGGGTGATGGTGCCAGAGAGGCATAGGACAATGAAACTCTTGCTGAGGAATACCACAGCCAGAATGACCAGAGACCTAATAATTGATTACATCCTATAAACACACAGCCTAATGTTTGGGGAAAGCTTCTAAGATGCCCAGTTAGGGAATCATTTTCCTTCTTCTTATCTACTCTCTCCTATTCCTCCCTTTTCTCCTTATGAATCTGAGTTTCCTCTGCATATCCTGCTAGCCCCAAACCTGGCAATCACCCTGCTTCAGCCTCCCAAGTGTTGGGGTCTTAAGTGTCTACCACCACATCTATTTCGGGATAAAATAAGTTATCAGAAAATAAACTAACCAAAACTAGCTAATTCATTTCCTGGTAATTTTTCTTGCTGTAAATACTAGTTCTTGAATATTCATTTCTTGGGCTGTGAAAGTCAAAAGAAACAATTCATGTAAAGAACACTATCTGAATCTGTTTGGGAGTACACACTGGTGACCCTAACACATGGAGTGTAACTGAAACCATCTGTATGTTTGCCCACTGATAAGTAATTTATCAAAGTTCTGTTTAATTTTTAAATCATTTGCTCTCTGGGCTTCAGTGTGAGTAATTTCAATTTACTTGTAGTTTAATGACCTGTAACTTTGCATTGTTTCATGTGATCCTGATGCTGTTTATCAATCTTGTATTTTTGTGTCTTTATCTGTGTGTACACGCCATGTGTGTGCAGGTTCGCTCAGAGGCCAGAAGGGGGCATTGGGACCCCTACAGCTGACATGACAGGCAGTTGTGAACCACCGGACATGGGTGCTAGGAACTGAACTGTGGTCCTCCAGAAAAGCAATAGTGTGCTTCACCACTGAGCATCTCTCCAGTCTGTACATCAACATGAAAAAACAAAACTTTATGTATTATATTTTCTTATATACCTTTTCTTTCTCTCTTAGAATTTTCTTATCTTTCCTAAACTCCTCCATCTCTTCATTGTTTTTCCTGAAGATCTTTAAGTGAACGTATTGTAAAGCTTTTGGCCACCAGTTTCAACATGTGAAGGGGCTGTGGGTATGTTTCTGATTGAACTGACCCTCCATTGTTAAAAACTCTTTGTTTTCCTCACAAGTAATATTTCTTGTAAGAGAAATTTAACCTGGGATGACTTGTGATCATACCCTTTAAAGATTATGATTCTGCATTTCCTGTAAAAAGCAATGAGGTTTTTTTTTTTTTTTTTTTTTTTTTTTTTTTTTAAAGCAGGCAGTTAAAGTACTGTGGATTACCCTGAGCCTGACAGTATTTAGTTTTAATTTGAGGCTCTTAGGATGAGTCTATTTCAGTTTTGATCTTTGTTCTGGGATGTGATTCTCTCTGTTAAGGTGTGGCCCTCTGGGGTTTTAATGGAAAGTCCAAGATGTTCAAAGCTCTGTTAACTTACTAGGATTTGAATGCCAAATTCCATCTATCCAGGACCTGGATGTGTTGATCTCTCTGCAGGCTCTCTCTTTCCGAATTTGCTTTTTGTGATGTTGCTATAATCCTTCTTCCTAGTCACCGTGTGGTTCAGAAGGTACCATTACTCTGAAAGCATTGGAGTCAGGGAGATCCCCCTTATGGGAGGAAGCTTCGCCTACAGTCCTTCTTCCCTTCTCTTCCAGGTGCTCTGCTGTCTGGAGCTCCAACTTTGGGGGTTCTGGGAACAGAAGGACTTTATTCACTATCTGAGCTCTGGACTTCCTAGGCCACCTAGCCTCAGGGTACCTTAGAAAGAGAAAACAAGGGGAGAGACACGTGGCATTCAATTCATTTCCCTTATTTCAAGGGTCACATCCCCCTCTTTTCCAGGATGACTTTTGTTCCACTTCTACAACTCAGGCAGCTGTGTTTTATAATGTGTCCAGAGTTCACAATGGCTAACGGCAGGGAGGTACTCTGGTATATGTTTCTCTGTCACAGCTCCAAACCATAAATGTGCATTGTCAGCGTACTGAGTTATAAAGGTTTATCAGTGAGATGCTGTGGATGTTACATTACGGCCGAAGACTATGGCTACACAGGAAGCACTTCTTAGTTATAAGCCACCATCATTAGAGAAGTGACTCTGATCTCATCAGCAGGACAGTGACAGAGAGGAGAATTATTGACAAGAAAATCATGGGACAGAAGTCTATAGCTGCTTGAACTCCTGAGAACCTGCTGTCACTTAGTCCCACTTCGCTAGAGCTGTCTTCTTACAGCCAGATGTTGTTTCTAAAACAACCCCTCCCAAAGTTCCTAAACACAGAGCAAAAACCTCTAGGCCTGACCTGATGTAACTACAACACTAATACTCCAGCAGAGAGCAAAATGAAATAAAAACACAAGACTTAAGAAACTTAGACGTGACTTTCTTCAATGGAGTTGACAAAACTCATCAAAGCAGATCATTTTGTTGCTCCTATTCGCAAGTATGGAGAAAACTGTAAATATGTACAATGTGTGACATGTCACCCTCTCATGGCATGCTATCGGGTGTTGAGACTCTAGTTGTCCTTAAATACAACCTTGAGGAAAAAATATTGACTCATATAAAATAAAACACAGCTGTTAAAAAAATCACTAAATATTTATGAATTGCCAGCTATGAAAGTTGCTGTGCAGTTTAACTAAAATAAAATTTTTTCAGCTTTTTCTACTCATGACCCATTTCACCCAAGATATTTATTCATGGCCCTTGGGTATGCTATACAAAAATGGGTATATAACCCAAAATGTACCTGTCAATAAATCACACGGAAATGTATTTTAAAACAATTCTCTCTCTCTCTCTCTCTCTCTCTCTCTCTCACACACACACACACACACACATACACACACACACACTTACACAGAGGGGGGGGGGAGAGAAAAGAGGGGAAGGAGAGAGAGAATAAAATGTAAAATAATTAATTCAATCTTGGATGAATATTTGATACTTCAGGATGTAGAGTATCTTCATTTCTCAAAGTTGATTGAAAATTTGATTTTATAATTGTTGATACCCAGAATGCCTCTTTGTACAAATATGTAGTAAAGAGAGGCAGAGACATGTTAGAAATTGTTGGAAATTCTGTGTTAATCCCAAGTCCAAATATGTTGGATGACCTTTTTGAAATGAAACTCAAGTCAATAACTCTAACAACAATTTTTAATCAAACATTTTCACCCAAGAAAATCCAAAAATATACAAATGTGATAGATACTGAGGAATGATGGTAGAAAAATACTCAAAGTCTCTGTTTGCTGTAATTAAATCCTTATGCTTCTCTAACAGCAGAAAATGTTGTAAGTACAGTAAGTAAAACACATAATGTGTGGCGGTCTCAAATCTATGCCGAGGCATTTCGGAATGTGTGCTTGTGGGTTGGTATTGTCTGGCTTGAGGGCATATGTGGTGCAAGGTGCCAGTGTTGTGTCTAAAATCGAGGCAGTACTGGAGTCATGGGGTGCAACATGGGCAAGCATTGCCAGAAACACGTTGGACTAAGTATGTATTTGATTCTGAATTCATTTTTGATAGTTGTAAGTTCACAGACCATTTCCTGTTGGCAACTCTTTCATAACTGTATTTGTTTATGCAGTGGGGTAGTGACCCAGAATTTAAGATGTTATGGCAGAAAACACTAGCTTTGCTTTAAAAAAAGACTATAAAATGGTGGAGATATAGCTCCATGATTAATACTTGCATTGGATATGAAAGGCCCTGGGTTTGATCCTCAGTATTACAAAAGGAAGAAGAGCCGGGCAGCGGTGGCACATGCCTTTAACCCCAGCACTCGGGAGGCCGAACCAAGCAGATCTTTGTGAGCTCAAGGCCAGCCTGGTCTACAGAGCAAGATTCAGGACAGGTGCCAAAACTACACAGAGAAACCCTGTCTTGAAAAACAAAACAAACAAGCAAAAAAACAAAACCAACAAAAAAAAAAAAGGAAGGAGAAGGAGAAGGAAAGGGAGAAGCAGAGGGAGGAGGAAGGGAAGGTAAAAAGGGAAGGTAAAGGGAGCAAGAGGAAGAGGGTCTGTATTCACAAGACAGTAGAAACTGAAAAGATGGCTATTATAGTAAAGACTTTTAGGAAGCTCTACAAATTCAAGTAGAATTTGAAAAGTAAAAATAACAACTAATAGCAAAGGGGAAATCATCTCCAAATACATGGAGAAATATAATCAAATTTAAGAAACATGGAGTCCAGTTAGATTAAGTGGAGTGGTGTGTTCATGGCAGCTCATGCCATTGAATTGCTAGGTTGACTCATGTCAGGGTAGAGAGTCAAGTGTTATGGGGAGGAGTTCAATCTTGCCAATATAGCCTTTTCCAAGTCTAGAAAACAGTATTCTTTAAGAAATATGATTAACGGAAAAGGGATACTTGCTATTATAATAAAATTATATATTTTACTTGGTAATATTTCTGAAACGTTTCTTAATAAAAGGAACTATACTCAGGCAACAGAGGAAAATGTGGGAGACATATTCTACACTTAGTGGAAGCTAAGTTACTATGAAAATAATAGAGGAATTCATTATGTTGGAATACAAAGCAAAAGTCCTTTAGTATAGCAGAGTTTCTTCTGCGTGTACCCCCTTTAGGAACACATTTCCACTTTGATGCCATCAGATACCTAAAAAGGAGGTTTCATTGAAGCCCACACTGAAGTTGACATAAAAGAGACACCTATGTTTTATATGGATCCATACAAATAATTTTAAATCCAGATTCAGCATATGAAAGAAGATGTGATATCTACCTGAGTCTGGCTTAATACATGTTTCTTAAAAGAAATATATATACACATTATCTTTATTCATTGATCTGTTGATGGACGTCTAGGCTGGATTCATTTCTTGCTACTGTGTGCATGCTTTTGGGTATATAACCTAGAGTGCTATACCTGGCTTATATGGAATCTATTTTTTTTTAACCCTTATACTGATTTCCGTAGTGGCTACACTAGTTCACATTCCCAACAGTCATGAAGTGGGGCTCTTCTTCTCCCCATCCTTTCCAACATTTTTTGGCTTATCCTTTTTATGTATTGAATTGGGTAAATTTACCTTTCACTTGCTCACTTCCTCAGTCAACTTCTATGAATTGAGTGTATGCAAGGTGCATTGATGCAGGCACGTGGGTTGTGGTGACAAACTAAAGGAGGAGTTTCTTTGTCCATGAAACCAACTTTCTAGGGCTAGCTCCCAGCCCCTTCTCTCGGCTTCCTTGGGGCCACAGCCCTGCTCCATCTTCATTTCTTCAGAAAGGCACACAGACTAGTTGTTTATGTCTGAAATCTCAGTTTGTCTCTCTTCTCTCCCTTGTCTTTACTATTCAGTTTCCTGCAGTATGGGAGAAATTTTCAGTGTGAGCCTTAGGCTTTGGAAGCTGTTGCTTTTACATACCTGCCCATTCACAGAACCAGTCATGCCTACTTGAGACCCAAGCCTAGGGCATTGCTGGGCATTGAGAAACATAACTAGAGATTAACTTGTTTCACTTTGAGCACACCAGTGAAGATGCTGAAGAGTAGGTTCTGTCTGCAGATGTGTAAGGGTTTATTTTTTATGGATATGAAATACAGTGAGCCTCATACTTTGCTGCAGTCTGCTAATTGATTGCTTGCTCTTTCATATTATATTCCTTCTTAAAATCAAGGAATGCCATAACTCCATTGTGAATGCTTACGGTTGCTTTTCCTCCACAGGAAGGACAAGTAACGTCAAAATGAATCTCAATGTTCTCCATTGTTGGAAGAAAGCTAAATTTTATTTTGAGGTGTGTGTGTGTGTGTGTGTGTGTGTGTGTGTGTGTGTGTGTGTGCTGTCCTATGACACCATCTTAAGACAGACTCCAAAGCACAGGAGCTCATCCTACTTAGACTTCTACTTAGTGTTTTGGTGTATCAGTGACCCACAAGTATAGACTCAAGAAAAAGGGAGGGAGTAGGGTAGGGCCCTGAAGCAGAAGAGGCAACTTATGGCTTATGAGCTTTGCTCATTGCTAGCTCGACTTTTTGGAATCAGTTTATCTGATACCTATGAATCTAGATATCTCGTCTACCTTCTAGGCTTATTTATTAAATGGGTCCACATTGTGTTCATTAACAAGATGTCAAACTTAACCTGTTCAGTGGATTTTCTATTACTACAGTAGAAGTGAAAATTTATTATGGTAAAGAGAAACCTGCACGTAATCTTCACAAGGTTTAGAAAACATTCCCTGTCACAGTGGACATGCCTACAAAAAGATCTATCAGAATGAAAAATTATATTTCATGTTTGTGCCTAGTTTTTAAAAGGATGTCTACTCTAAATCAAGAACAAATTCCAGAACAAAAGAAAAATCAAACTTCTGTCTAGGTGGAGCACTTACCATCTTCTGAACTGTAGCTGGTGGGAGGACATTTTAATTTCTTTTTGGCATGAGGACCTTTATTTTCACTTTTATGTCTAGCATCTATTTTTAAAAATCAACTTGACTTGATCAAGATATTTAGTAAAGGCAGAGAATGTGAATGAGGAGTCCCTGCTGGGAAGATGAATGGGTGGCTGGCAGAACTCTCCAGTCCTTATTCTCTAATTCCAGAGCTGGGGCCTGGTCCACCTGCTTGACTTCCATGTCTGAGGCCACAGGACATGAACTAAAACTGAGGGCTGTATTGCCATAACTTCTAACAGTTCCTTAGCAGAATGTAATTCTTGACATATTTTACAGCTGTTCAAAGTGTTAATTCAGTGGAGTTAAGATGGGAATTTTCAGACAGAGTTAGGGTTTAGATATGTAAGAACAGTAGGTACACTGGGTTATCTGGGGTTCTTTCTCTGTGAGTCACCTTTGCACCCATCCACCTACACACAGAGGCAGGTTTCCAATAGTCAACTTAACCCATCCCAGCAAGGCCTGAAGAATGGTCTTATCCATCCAGAGATGGACCCTGAAATCAGCTGAGCCCAAGGGTCCCTACCTTGTCAATTTTGAATGGGCTTAACATTGTCAGGTCTCATTCTAGGATGATAAAGAATGTTGTAAACTCTTGGATGGATCAGAGGACTGAGAGAAAAAAACAGCTGGAAAGATGGAAGAAGAAGAAGAGGAGAGTGCAAAAGGAGAAGCAGATGCTGTCACCGAGCATCGGTGGGGGTGGGGTGTGTAGTTTTCCTGTGATTCCTTTTTGGTGAAAGATGATTCTATCTAGGGAGTGCCCATCTAACGCGCACGTTTAATTCTCTTATTCCTCTTAGATGTCTATGTGTTTCCCAGAATTAATACAATAAACCTTTGTTTTTCAGTTTCATCTGCCTCAAGTGGATTGATAGTCAAGTCAAAAGTGCTAACTGATAGATGGAAAGTTAATAAAGTGTATTAGTAAAACATGATTTCAAGTACATTTGAAGCAGTCATTCCTCAGTTAGTCCCTCTCACCTCTTTTTCCTACTCAAGCTGTGCACGTGGATGTCTCAGGCCTGCCCAGTCTTCTGCCTTCTGCCTCCAAACTAATAGAATCTGGGACAAATTTGAATGTTCCAGATCAAAGCTTTGTCAAACCCTTTCTGGCTTCTTCTTAAGTCTGCATTAAGAGTATTTCTGGTTTCCTTGTTGCTGTCTGTGTTTACAAGTTGCCTTACACTCATTTGAAATTGCCTTATTTGCTTTTATTTGTTCCAAAGAGATTGTAAGTTATTGGCTACAAAGGACATAACATTCTACTCTATTATTTTGCAATTTCATTTTAAATAGCCCCCATGCCATGTATTTCACATGTCTGCTGCCCTACAAATATACATTAACTGTCTTTAGCACATCCTAAGAGAACCATGAAAATCCAGATTTTATAACATGAGAAGCAAATCCTTGGAAACTCTAACTTAAGTAAGATAGTGATGATGCCTAGAAAGACAAGTATTCACCATGGAAATGTACCTATGATGCATTACCTCACTCAGATCCCCATTTCTAAATAGGTAGTGTCAGAGTTCTATGCAAATTCTTTTATGTGTGATATATCCAGGTGAGTGAGCATAGATGCCCTTCCTTTTCAACAGAATGAAGTGAAGGGCTCTCCTGAGATTAGATCTCCAACTCTACTCACCAATAGATGTGCTAGAGCATAAGCTTGCTTGGAAGGACATTCATTTGCAGAGAACACAACCTCCTAACTTTCCAAGGTTTCTAAAAAGTACACTAGGAAATATATTCTATTCTATTATACAATCTACTGTGAGTCATTAAAAAAATCATCCCCTTCTCAAGCTACATTTGTTGAGTGATAGGTATGTCCAAAAACATTTTAAAATTCATTGACAAAGAGGTGACACTGTAAACTGTGTCTATGAGACATGTCCAGTAAACCAGATGCACGCCAGAAACAGAAATGTGTAGCTGTTCTCTACTGAGTCTCAATCTGTATATGGTGGCAGACCCTGAAGCTCCTGGTATGAGAACATTTTTGCAAATCTAAAATAAATAACCAGAGTAAGTTTGTTGCTCACAGAAAAGCGCAGTGTGTTTACATGAACACCTCTTCCACTTGAGCCCTCTGACCTGAGAAGTGGAGTGAAACTCTGAGAGCCGCCAAGTTCCAGAGCTGGGAACAGACCCAGCCAGCAGGGCTTTTCTTCTCCACCCTCAACCACCTGGACACATTATCTCCAGCAGACAGAGAGGTTAAAAATTTACAGTTTCCCTTTTGCCAATCGATAGGGATTTGGGAGACTTGGGAGGTTACATATATAGTAGGAATGACAAGTTCTTTTAGTCATGACTTGTGAATGGGGTCAATCAGCTGATTTGTGTGTGTGTGTGTGTGTGTGTGTGTGTGTGTGTGTGTGTGTGTGTGTGTATGCTTTTTGTTACTTTGCCCCTATTCCTACCTTCTTACAGAATCTTTGGGGATTTTTATCCCTCTTAAATTCCTTCCAGCACATTTTCTCCTGTTAAATCTGTTACTGCCTAAACTTACAATCTATCAGTTATCTGGATAGGAATCGCATCTCTGGTCATTTACCTGGTCAAGTGGTCAAAGGACCGTCTAGAGGATTGACAGATTTGGAAGGCTAGTAAAAGAGAGGAAGGTGTACTGTCTCACAGGACAATGGGGAACAGGAGGAGAGGGCATGTTCACAGAGTGTCTCTCCCCAGTTACACTTGGTCCTTCCCTGATGTTGCCCTGAGATCATCTAGTCCTTTCTTGTCCTTCCTAGTGTACTCTGAGTGTTGAGCACTCTACCTCTCATGTTCCCTTGTCTCCTTCCAGCTTACCCCGATACTCTCTGTTTTATTGCCCTAGAAAGCACACATACCTTCTGTCTGAACAGAGAATATGGAACTATTTTTGTAAATTAATTAGATTAGTTCTTTGACAGTTTCATACATGTATGTGATACATTCTGATTACGTTCACTAGAACCTTCTGTTGTCTCCCTGTAACCTCTGTTGACTTCTCTCCTCCCTTTGCCTTGTTCATGTCTCTTTCTTTTGTTACCCGCTGAGTTTATCAGAGCGATCTGTGTGATCACAGGTGTGGAACTAGTTAGGGAAGCCATGATGGGCTACTGGCAAGTCCAGTCTCGAACAGGCCAATGCAGACAACTGTAGCTACTGTGAGTTCATGACTGCAGTGACTATATCATGCCCAGAAGAGAGGAACTCACCAACCTTTCTCCTATCTTCTGGCTCTTGAATTCTTTCTGCCACCTCTCCCACTGTATCCCTCAGCAATATATAAATATGTGTTTAGAGCTGAGCATTCACTCTGTTACTTGCTACTCATGCCAAATTATATTCTTGGATTACTATTCACCAAAAAGCTTACCTAGTCTACAGTCAAAGTTTTACATGAGGAGCCATCAAAGTTAATACAAAACCTTTCCACATCAGCCGCTCAAGCTGCAGAAAACAAACAAAATCTCTCAAAGACAATCCCTCCTGTGGAATATGGTCACCACTTGACTCTGCTTTTTCTTATTTTGCTCTCATTTTAAGTGATATCATGAAAAGAACATAAAATATGTATACTATTTATGACATACCTTTGGCTTAGAGTTGCGGTAAGGTATCATAATTCACTTGTAAATACCATACCTTGAAATAGCCTAAGCAAAAAAATATAACTTTTGCTACACACACACACACACACACACACACGTTTTCCTTGTCTGTTTTGATTTCTCCTTAAATTCATCCACATAACAGTATCATTTCACTAGAAATGTTTTTCCTCATTGCCTTTGTGATTGCCAAACTGTATGAATGACTTATCCTTGTTTTGGTGAATGTTGGCTTGCATTTTTTAAATAAAAATTTGTTCTTTTAATATATTGTTGACATTATCATGCCTGTAATAACCTTTTTCCCACATGGACCATTCTATTGTTTGTAATAAGAAGAACTAACTTTCAGATGGTTGAAACTCTTGGAATGTTAAGTTTTAGTCTTTTAGAAATTCAAATAACCCTAACTTTTGAATGCAAACAAAATGGAGACTTGCAAATGTTTGTACCTAGTTATAGAAATGTAACCTTTCACCTAAGGAATTTTTCAGTGTTTGAAAAATGCTGGTGAGAGTCGAAAATGGCAAAGTCACTTTGGAGAAGTTTGGCACTTTCTTACAAAACTAAACATGTTCTTATCATACCATCCAGCAATTCTACTCTGTAGTATTAATGCAAATAATAAAAAACTATGTCCATGAAGAAAAGCCTGTACATGATTATTGATAAACTCAGAAGCAACTAAACATCCTTCAATGGATGAATGGATAAACAATCTGTGGTTTCTCCTGAAGATGGGACATTTTATGTAAGAATAAAAGTAAGTGATTTATCAAGCCATCAGAATAAAGGACTTTGTTAAGTGAACAAAGTCAATCTGAAGAACATGCACACTATATGACTCTCTATAAAAATTCTAGGAAAGACAAAAACTATGGAGGCCACAAAAGATCAGCATTGCCAAGACTGATCATTAATTGCCACAAACGCATCAAACCACAATAATGCAAAATATTAGCAGTAGGAGAAACTTGGTCAGGACAGGGGATAAAAGAGACTAGAAGGAATCTTTCTGTATTTTCTGTTCAATTTTCTATGAATTTTAGACTACTATAAAATGAGCAATTCCTAATTTAAAACCAAGTCAAACAAAATGAACCTGCTCCTCAAATGCAACAGTAAGAAAGTCTAAACAGCTTTTAAGAATACTTCTGGTTGTGGATGTAGTAATGGTTTTGTGGATAAAATGATTGCTTCACATGTTTTGAGGACCTGGTTAGACCGCTCAGAACCCATGGAAAAACCTGAGTGCTGTGGCACACATCTATAACCTTAGTACTAGGAAGGGAGAGAGACAAGAGAATCCTTGGAGCTTGCTGGACAGACAGCCTTGCTGCATCAGTGAGCTTCAGAGAGACCCCATCTCAAATAATAGGTTGAGAGTGACTAAGGAAAGACACCTAAGGAGATCTGCATCCGCACCAAGCTCCCAAAAGAAAGAAAGGAGGGGTATACTTTAAGTAACTGACTGGCACTTAGGTAGAATGGAGGCAGAGCAAACTCCCATCATTGAAGTGAGATGGTGCCAGCCTCTTGGCTATGTGCTTTCTGTGCATTGTCTCAGTGGGACCCTATAAAGTGGGTATTACATGAGGTGTTGCAGTTTAGAGAGATTAGGCTATTTATCTCAGGCCATGGTGCCAGGAAATGGTAGAGCCATGTTGCTACTGGGGAATCCGGGGTTCCCTCTTGTGAGTTCTTAATCTCGTTAATAAAATAATTGAGAAATGGACTGGAAAGAAAGCTTAAGAACAATTTTATTAGTGTTCGAGAAGGTAAACAACTGAGTAGGTAAGCTGAAAAGTCCTAACAGCTTCCCGAGAGGGCAAGAGGAAGAGAAAGGCATGCCTTTTAAGTTAGTATGTAGGTCACAGAAAGAGAGCTCTCCCAGAGTGTCAGGGAAAGCATGCTTAGGTGTTTGAATTGTCTCCAAAAGAAAAAGGGCAAGAAGAAAAAGTTGTGCTCTTTTGAGTAACTCAGAAAAGCAGACAGGCTGCATGCATAAGTGGCTGCACCAAGGGAAGGGTTTCTGGGAAGGGTAGGTACATTATCTCATTAAGGGGATAATTATTCCTCCCATCTCCTTTGCATGTCTTCAGGCGAATCAGCTTTCCTGGGAAAGGGGGACTCTTGATTGGCAGGCCCAGCCCCAGTAACTCTTAACAGAGGTATAATCAGTAATATGTAATGTTTTAATTTTTGGAACAAATCAGATAGTCATGTCTCTACCTAGGGCCCCTGATAATCCATTCCTTTGAGTCCTAAGAAGGAGCAGTAGTGATGACTTCTAGTGTTACCAGGGAGCCAGGGAGTGGAGTACAAAGCAGATCATGGGGGAGCAGTCTGTCCTCAATGGCCTCCAAGACTATTAATAATCTTTGTCTAGCTACCTAACAATGCTACAATTCAAGTCTTCTCAGTGGAAGGAAAAGGAAGGAAGAAGGACAGCAGGGATGCCATCCACTTCTGAAAATGGTACCTGGAGCAGAAGAATAGAATAAAGGGTAACTCTTCACTCTCCAGCAAAGAGTCCACCATGGTTATAACTATGTGGGCTTCCCCACTGGCAAAACCAATCATTCCCCTGCCTCCATTGCAGGACTTTCCTGAAAGCAGCCAGTAGCTAGAGTTTAGAGTCTCTCTCAGAGGCAGCTGAGCTCCAACATCACAGGGAAAACACGGTAGAAGGATAATTGTGTGGAAAGCCTGTGTAGATGATCTGCCATTAATATATAATACAGAAAATGCTTGCCACACTTGCAGCATCCTTTATGACCCTCTCAGGATATTTTTATTACAGTTACGAGCAACAGCCCTTGGAAGATACACCAGCAGCTCTCAATTTTCTCGATCAGCTACCATATTCTTTTCTTTACTTCTGCTCTTACATTAGAAGGCAGCGGGTGTGTGCGGGGGGGGGGGGGGGGGGGTATTCAGGGCTGAGATATTACCTTTGCTAATTTTGAAAGAGGAAAACCTGCAGAATCAAAAGCTCAAATAGCTCACTTTAAAAGCACTTGAGAACAAGAGAAAGTTTTATGTGATTACATTAATAGCAGTGACAAATGCATGTGAAACACTTAACCATGGTGTGTGATGCAAAGAAAACCCATTTAGGTGTCATTCATCTTTTTCACATTAGTACAATGAGTAGTCTCTGCTCTCTTCTCAGGCAGTGCTTGATTAGGATGCTGCATTTTTCAGAAGCCAGCTCCCTAACCTGTCCTCCTAGAGACCTTTTTAAAGAAAAGGTTAAAACCCTAAATGGGAAACAAAATCTTTCTGAAACTCAAAATATTAAAAAAAGAGCTTTCTGAAACTCAAAATACAAAACAAAATCCCTCTCCCAATTCTACCTCTCTAACAAAATATTTTCAGTACCACTTTGTCTTTGGAGGGATATGATTTTTATTTACCAATTGGTTATCTCTAATACTTTCTCTCCAAAGGAAATAAACTATGCAAAATGAGCTAGGAGCCCTGATAAGGGATTTCCAAGGTCAGCATCATGAAGAAGAGAAAAGAAATATGGGGTTATAAAGAAAATAGTGGCAGAGAAATGTGGAGGGGGGGTAAGGAGACAGAAAAATTAGGAATGATGGCTCTGAGCAAGCTTTAAACCAGCTCCCCATGACTGAAGACTGAGAAAGCTCTGAAACTTCAACAGAATTTAACAATGTTCGTCTGAGCCAACCATCACCACAACTAAGTTTTCCAGGCGAAAGAACGTGTATGGTGTGAAAAATTAAAAAAAAATAGTGAGAGTCAGACCAGCCTACATCTTACTAACTGTGGTCCTGGTAATTCACTGAGCTAACCCAGCTTCCCATTTCCACATTAGAAAGAGCTTGGGGGCTAAGGACCCCCTTTTCTCTCTGAGTTTGCTTCTAGAGAAGCAACTGACCCAGCCTTAGAGCTAGCAGAGGCAGTTCGAGGCCACATTTGGTGGGGGGAGGCTCCTGAGGACCATTAAGCTTCCTTTCATGGGATGGCATGTGAACAGGATTCAGCCACCAACGGTGGCCCCCATCTTTCTGAGCCACCCACTTTCTTCAAGCCTCTTCACAATTTTGTTCTTTGTTTTCAGTTTCCTGAGACGATCACATTATTCTGTTTCAGATCTCCCAGCGCTCACCACTGTCTCGTTTTTACTGTGAAAGTGGGGGGGCCTAAGGAACACCAGAGTGTTTGCTAGTGGAAGAAATGAGGTAGTGTTTCAGCAAAGCAGACAGGACAGCATGCAGGTAAGAGCTTTGGAGAACAGAGGTGGAGAATCCGGCCCTTCGCCCCCGACCTGGCCCTCCCCCACAGCTCCACAGAGGGTTGTCATGGACATGAGGTCCAGCACCAGCTCTTCTTTCTGCCTTCAAAACACACATTTAAAGACTCCCAAAGGAATTTTATTTTATTTTTTGCAAACTCCAGTTTCTGATGTGGAAGGAAGTGTTTCCAGATATATTTAAAAAAATTACAAGCTTTAACATCACATAAAGGAAAAGAAAACACTTAGATTTGAAGCTTTGAAAGGATATTAAATAAGAGAATTTTGGTTATGCCAGATATGGATGCCAGTACTATAGGCAAGAACACCATAAAACATATCAAGCCTGGGCAAAAATAAAACAGGCAAAAATAGAATATCATTTGAACCATAGCAGGTCCATAAATTCTGCTCCAAAATTTCAAGCCAACACACATACCATATTGTACAAGAGAGCCTGGAAGGAGGAAATTAGCAGTAAAGAAAAAAGCTTTTAAAAGTAACGTGCTGAAGCAGAAAAAAACAGCAAAGCTCCAAAAGTCAGAATAAGTACTTATCTGGGGAGAAACATCAACAAAGTATGTGATTTTCCTTTTTAAAGATTCTGGATTGCTGAGCCCATCTGAGACATGAGTCAATATGGGTGGGTAGGTTCAGCATGTTGGACAAATAAGTTTTGCTTCTCACTAGGACATTTGGATACTACATAAATAGAAACCTTCTTTTCATCTTGAGAAGCATAAGGGAGTGCTTTCTCGGAGTGAATATTTTCCTCAAATCACTTGGAAAAGAGAGAGAACATTTATTTCCATGTTTCTCATATCTAGCAAACTCTACTGACCTTAGCTTGAACTTGAAAACATTGTTCTAATAAACCTGCCTCTCTTTGCCATCTGCCCATGGTCTAGAAACACCAGCTCTAGTACCTCCCACTTAAACAATGAGCTCTGGTTTTGTACAGGGAACCCCTGTCTGGTATAAATGCCACTTTGTGAAATGAGGCACCTGCAACTAGAGGCAGCTCCGACCACCCAACAAAGTTCTCCATTAGTGCCCAGACTATCCTCAGGACTGGTTACAGTGTGGAGCTGTATATCTGGTGTTAAAACTAAAATCTCGTCGGGCAGTGGTGGCGCACGCCTTTAATCCCAGCACTCGGGAGGCAGAGCCAGGTGGATCTCTGTGAGTTCGAGGCCAGCCTGGGCTACCAAGTGAGTTACAGGAAAGGTGCAAAGCTGTCTCGAAAAAACCAAAATAACAAACAAACAAACAAACAAACAAACAAACAAGAAAACCACTAAAATCTCAACAAACCTAGTTCGGCAGCAATTGACTTTACCTTTGAGTCCGGAATAGGGAATTATTCAGAACTAATGGCTTCCAATGTTTTGCCCTATCACCCCCAGAAGATTATGTTTATTGCTGGAAAAAGGAACTGACTATCAGGAAAGCCAGAAGTAAGGTACAGAAACTGCCTCGTTGGTTGCAGCTGTCTTTGAACATAGTTTGAACAATTGCTGCTTCTCATTGGTCAGCTGTTTGTTGAACGCTATAGGTTACAGTCTGTTTATATGTCGGGTCAGGTTGTAGAAGAGTACCATCTGTTTACACAGCAAGTTAGCTTGTAATGCATTATGTAAGGAGAAACCATAGACCAAACTTAAAACACATGGGAAGTACCATTAGTCTTAAAAAAAAAAAAAAAAACAACTCTGGGTAAGACACACAGCTGCCTTGAGAGCCACGCCTTAAATCAGTGTTATTCTGCTTGGTTGATCCTACAGCTCACATCTAGGAACTCCAGAGAAGGAGAAGTCTTTTCTGCTTTTGTGTGAGGAGGTCCCAGAGCACATGTGATTGTTGTCAGGATGCTGTGTTTCTGGAACACTCGGCTACTCTGTTCCATTTTGAGTCCCTCTAGGAAACTGGCTGTGGAGACAGATCTGGGTCACCTAGTCACTATGTCCTGTCACCATGGCCAAAAGTTTGTAGAGGCTGCAGTGACATGCTTTTCTCTAGTCGGCTTCTTATCTACAGCGTTCAAAGTCCCTCAAAATTGAATATACAAATTTGCCATTCACACCCAGAGTTTTATTTGGTTACTTAAAAGGTGGCTGGGAGGAAGGCAGAGAGTATATGTGTATACATGCTCCAAAGAGGAAAGGAAATGGCCCCAAGTAAACTGATCAAGTGCTTGTGTTTTTCAATTTATTTGTTTCTTGGCTGCCATCCGTTTTGAGTTTCTCTTATTTAGTCTGCGACCTACTGTTAGAGCTAGAACGGAGATCATGATCCTTGGAAGGAAAAGGAATAATTAAAGGTCATTCAATATACTGCCATTCTTTTATGTAACCTCCAAGGGAGAGGCCCTTAGCTCTCACAATGTTGCACGGTTCAATTCGGGAAAAGTAGAATTATAATTGTAACCCTAGAACACCATGCTTTCTGCTCGGCCGAGGCAAAGACGCTGATGGTCCTTGCAGAATGCTTGTTTGTGTGCTTACCCGCCAGGGTATGTAACAGGGTGAACATTCACAGGCACTGGATTTCTTTAAAGAGCTGATGTTGGAAAATCTCAAGTATTTATATATAATTGGCAAATATACATTTATGTTTAATATTCAAATACATATTTAGGTACTATATTTATATCTAATTGTTACGTATCTTTCTCTATGACATGTTATTTTCAAAAAGTTTGGGTGGGTTTTTCTTGTGCTTTCTTTTACAACTCTTTTGTGCTTTAATATTTACTGATTGATTTAATTCATGTTGAGACAGGATCTCATGTGACTTAAGCTGTCCTGGAACTCACTGTATGACCAAGGAAGGCTTTGAAATTAGGATCTACCTTCCTCTGCCTTTGAAGTGCACGCCACCACAACCAACTCTTCTGTTTTCTTGCAGGTCAAATCCCAAATATAATACAATGTCATTTGATTATTATTTCCTTAATAAATTCTAAGTCCATGGATATTAACTGTTCCAAGACTGTACAATTGAACAGAGGTGTGCCTTGGAGTGTTGGACTGTACCCTTTTATCCCTTCCTGGAAATACTCTGGGAAAAGTATATACAGTGTTTTACCTACTGGGTGATGTCTGTCTGAAGGAGGGGCAGGATTTCTCTAGTTTGTAGCAAACGCGGGATGAACAAGGGAGAAGCTCTCCTAAACAATACAGATTCCCCCCCACCCCCCGAGTTAGAATATCAGAACTAGAAATGTTTGATTTTATGGTACTTGCTGCTTTGTGTCCAAAGAGTTTCCCAACAGTTTTTCATGATACTCAGAAAAGAAAAAAAAATACATCATAAGTGGATAAGCAACAGTATTTGGAGGGTAGTTTTGTGGTAGAGCAGTGTTCAGCATGTATGAAGCTGAGGATTCAGTCCCAGAAGGATTGGACTATTGGTAACTGAGGAGCTTTTGGTTTGGAGAGTATTTGTAATCTAACTGAAGTTCCCCTGTGCTACAAGTGATTTTCTTAAGGGCTTGTGTCTTTCTCTTATAGCACACCAATTGGAATCCAAACCATAGTTCAAGTGCCCTGGCTGGGGAGGCCGCAAAGCAGGCAAGGCTTGTATTTTCTATCTTCGTCAGTTTTCATTTGCCTTAAGTATTTAATAAAACTCAGAAACATAGTCACTGGACTCTAAAATGTCTTAGACATGATAATCAGAGCTGTTAGAGATATGATAGTCACATATCATATCTGGGCATATTATTGTTATTTAAAGATGTATCAAAGAAAGGCGGATTCATTCTTTTTGCTTACGTCCAATTACCTATCTGTCTTCATATGACTGACGATTACCCCCATCCCAAATCATGCCTTAATGAGCCCTGGATAAAACATTCATTCTCAAGCAAAGCAATTCATGTTCAGCAGAGAATAAGTTTAATTCCATCTGTTAAAAAGCATTTGTGACTATAAATCTGTCTTTACTTAATGGAAGCAATAAAACAACAGGCAATCTTAATTTTCTCACAAAATATCTAGGACTTCTGTTTTTATTTATTTCTTTTTTTTGAGAGCAGATCTATCTAGAGATTTTTTTTTTAAACCAAAGAATCCTATGAGTTATCTTTCCTCTTCTTCCCTAGAATTCTTTTTTTCTTTCTGAATTGGGGTAGGGGGTGAGAGGAGCCAGTGATTTGAAGGTATGTATTTTATCATGGCAGTAGCTCAATTTTGAAAACAGAAATCTATTTTTATGAGATGTATTCCTTTAAACTCCTATTAAAATCTCTTGAGAGGTTTAATTTGGGTCTGGGATTGTAGCTCAATGGTAATGTACATAAATAGACTATTTCAAGATCTTGGTTGATATTGAGAGGGAGATGGACAGGGGGTGAGGGAGAATGGGAAAGAGAGAGATTTACTTTTTAATCATCTAAATGTCAGAAGTCTCAGTTCCATGTTAGAGAGTAGAGTCTGGTCACAGCATCATGAGGTTGAACCAGTTCAGTTCTCTACAGTGAATGCTTGCCTGCTCCCTGATGGGACAAACACAAAGTTGGCATCTTGAATGTAGCTGTTCCACTCAACAGAGAGAGTCTGAGAAGCAGAGCCTTTCCCCAGACAGATGGTCTTGTCTCAGTAAAGAAAGGTCTCTGTTTCCTCGTCTATAAAATGAGCAGGTAACTTCACAAAGATGTTGATGTAGCAGTGAAAGGAGACCTGAAAGCAGCTGAGCACTGACAGTCACATCTGCCAAGGGCAGTCTGAGATCGAATGGATGATACTAGGCTGCAGTTTCTACATGACGGTTCCTAAGAATCCATCCCTCTACATGGCTTTGAATTTTAGTTGAGATTATCAGATGTAACTCAGAATATTCTAGCCTTGGAAGTATCAAAGACATAAAGTAGGACCCATGGTTACATTTAGTCTGTCCCCGAGTCAAACCAGACTTCTCTAGGGAGCCAGGAATCCCTAAAAGGCTGATTCTGCCACGTGGGGAACCTAGTTTCTTAGAAGCAAAAAGCTCAGTTCAACATCAGTTTTGGGACGTATCTGACCCTACTTATCAAGACCCAGCCTCTAGCCACACTTCATGTTGAAATTACATATGGAATTTTTTTTAAAAAAAGCCATAGTAAGACTTTCCAGAAATGGCCCAGACTAGCATTAGTTAGTCTACATCATCTGATACTTTAAGTGTTCCCAAGCACACTTTGAAGACCTGTCACCTGGGGATGGTAGAGATCATGGTTGCGATTAGAGTGCTTGCTAACCTGATCCTGAAAAGCCTTCTGACTTTCAGGATCTACAGTCACTGAGGCAAGAGCAGAGACAAGGGAGTTGGGGAGATAACTTCTTTTCCAGGAAAAAAAAAATTAGCTCCACCCCAAGCCAGTGATGGGCAAGGAATGGTGTCTTCCTTTTTTGCCACATGGGTTTCAGTTTCCCAGTAGGTGTTGAACAATGGAGTACTGCAGGTTTTTGGTTTTTGGTTTTTTTGAATAACATAACTCCAGAAGCTTCATTTAAGCTGATATCATTATGGACTTTGAAATCTCCTGCCTGCGTTTAGTTCCTTGATTTCTGAATTAAGAAGTACTTAGACAGTAATGACTTGCTTTGAGTGCCTGTTCTTTAATGGTGCCTGCGGAGTGGGGCTCTTACACCACTGCGTACAGAGGACATTTTCATCAAGTTGCAGTCAATTGTCTTAAAAAGCTGAAGCCAGAAAGAGCAATGTGAAAGCGTTCAAATGATGGGAAGGGAATCAAGCTCTCTTGATTTCCAGTCCTCTCTATTAATTAAACCAGATAATAAAACAGAGAGCAACTGCTCTCCCTGAAATGGTGAGATGTGTGTCTTCTTTATTTTACTAATGGTCTCTGACCATCTGTCATGACTTTTCCTTCTGTTTCATCTGATGCAATTCTTCTTGTCTAATTCTTCTGGTCCCCCCTTGCCTATTGACAGTCCCAAATACGTGGAAATCCCTTTTGATATGTCCTGATGGCATGGTCCCCATTCATCTTCCCTGGAAACAAACCTCACACTAAACAAACGGCACTGTAAATAGCAGAGGCAGTATTCCTCTTGAACTATATATATATATATATATATATATATATATATATATATATGTGAACTATATAACAACTAAAATTTCAGACAAGAAATACTTCTGGTTTAGAGAACTACACAAGGAAAAGATCCATTTAGTGACCCAGATGCCAAGCAAAAGTCAAAGCACATCCTGTCCTTGTGCTTCTCACTAGGGTATTAATATTTATCACTATGATGGACTGATAACTCATGGAGGTCAGATGTGACCAAGGATAGACTCAGTCACCTTCAGTTTGGGGCTAAAAATGCGTGAAGGTGGTCACGGTACCACTAAGTCTAAAAGCAGGGCTAAACGCAAGGAGAACTTTTCAACATCTACGTTGTAGTTGGAGGCTGTGGCAGAAACTGTGGATGGAGTTCCCAAACAGGAGCACACTTCAGTTCTCGAAGTTCATTACTGGCTCTCTCTGCACAGTAGATTTCTTCATTCTGCTCAAGTATTTATTGAGGATTGGGCACTATTAGACACAGTACAAGGTGTTAATGGGCGGTGCTGTATCTTGTTAGGCAAGTGTGGTGACTATGGCGAGTGGATCAGACTAGTTTGGCATACACTGAATTTAAAATGACCTCTTCATCCGTAGCCCCATGGAAGCCTTATGAACTATTTGAAAGTTTCTTGGAAAGCCATCCCCTTATTTAGGTATTTGACTTTCCCTATATGGAGTTAATTGTCCCCAAATTATAACTCTTTACCTTTTTCTTTCAGTCTGTAGTTACTAGTTCCTTCACTGATACATTTCCTTTATTTTGTATCAATTCTCTTTTTAATTACAATTTCTAGGCCTATTAGTATATTATAAGATTTTTCAGCTTATTGTTATATATCATAAACTGATAGAATATATTAAGTGAAAAAAGCAGGAGTAAAATAGTTGTGTTAGAATGTTAATTGGATCAAAGTATTTATTCTGCCTATTTATGGAAGTGAGATGACATAAATGTCATATCAGAATAGGCAATTATTTTTCATTATTCTACCTTTAACGTGAATATTCTTATCAAGGTTTAAAAAATATTAACAAATGACTATATTAAATGAGCAGAAGACCCAGGATGTTGTCTAGATGTGGTTCCACATCGCCTGCATACCCTTCAGACTTAGGCTTCAGACCTATGGAAGTTGATTGTGCTTTTGATAACTGACAGCATGTCACCAGGGTGTATTGCCAAAGCACTTAGGGGAAGTCATGAGATCAACTTGTCCTTGGCAAAATGGCCATTCTGAAAACAGACATGCTCAAGAGAATTAAGTTGCACTAAGAACTTATTCCAATCATCAGTTGTGTCTCAAAACCCTCTTTGGTTTAAATGTAGCACTGTTTTACATTAACATGAGAAGTGCTGTCTGAATTACACTATTTAGTTTGAACCGTGCTTTCGCTATGATGTGGAGTTCCTGCTAGAGTAGACTTTCCAACAATGGTCTAGACAGAGACTTCTAAGGGCTCAAGACGTATGCCAAAGCAGGAAAAATTGTTATGTCTAGAACACAAAAGATGATCAGGGAACATGCACACAGACTTGCCACATAATGCATATATATACACAACGTATACATATATAAACAACATGCAAAGTCCTAGTAGCAAATGGACATATATAAGATCCCCTTATTATTGTAAAACAAACTTTTACAAATTCATTCAGTATTTACTAAGATCAATGGAACAGAGTTATAAGTCAGTAGTTCTCAAATTAATTTTTGTGAGTCTTCAAGCACGAACATCATGTATTTGCCACCATGTTCCTGTCTGTGATAACTGGAAAGCAGGAAGAGAAGACCTTATTTCCTAATCATTCAAAATCTCCATCATTACTCCTAGGCTGTGACCATAGAGAGCTTCACTCTGACCTAAGACAAATGGATTTTTAGAAGCGTTGGACATGCCTCCTCGCACCCCTCACCCCACTGTATGGACAGTTTTCAGATATGGCTAGACTCTGTAACTGTCAACACTGGCTCCATATTTTAGCCATTGGGCCTCACTCCCAGCAGGTACTATTTCCACATGACTTAACCCTTCTGGCTCACCCCTCCCTATCTGCTGGCTAATGGCTGTCCCGTAATTTGGGACATAGAAATTGTGACTGAGAGTGATGTGGAAGCAACAGAGGACAGGAAGAAAAGTTTCTGATGTGCCTCAGACATTGCCATCCCAGAACCAGGCAGATGATAGGGAGTGTGGCTGAACAAAAGGGAGGAATTGCAGAGGAGCAGAGGTTTTTGATATGAGCACCTGGGGGACTGTAGTGCCAGGAGCCAAAACAAAAAACAGAAGAATCGTGTAAGGAGGAGAGTGATGCAGTTCTGAACATGTTCAGTTGGAGGTATCTGAGCGATACCAAAGCAGAGCTGTCTTGAATTATTTGGTTATACCCATCTGAGGTTATGAAAGAGATTGGAGCTACAGATACATATTTAGTTGTCATCAGCACAAAGATGGGAATCAAGCCATTTGTGGGTGTGGAGGGAATTGCCTAAGACTGATCTGTAGTGTAAGATGATAAGTGGGGCCCCGCTAGAGCCCCAAATAACCCAGAGTTTTGACGGATAGGTCAAGGAGGAGGAGCTGGTAAAGCGGCCACAGAGTTGGAAGGAAAAATTGGAGAGTTGGTACTCAGGTTGGTGGCTCTTCCTGGAGTAGTCTCCCTCCCTTCTCTGCACAGCATTTAGAGCTGCTTCTTAAAGACATTTGGAGCACCTGATACGAGGCAGCCCTTCTTTCTTTGTTGTTTGTTTTTCTTAAAATTTTACAGGTATGTATTGTATGTCGAGGATGTAGCCCCTGGTGGAAGACAAACTTTCTTGAATAATTCTTCACTTTCCCAAGCGCCATTAAAATTTCTCTTCTCTGCACCAATAATACCCTGGGCAAAAAGCACAATGGCTTCATCTCTTGTTCCTATCCCCACCATTTTCTGAGCTAGTAGAGAATAAAGACATACCACATGATTTTAATTGAACTGAGTTTCCTGGAACCAAGCAGCACCCCAGGCCACCAAGTATTGTATTATTATTATTATTATTATTATTATTATGCTTGATACAGAAAACTTTGTTCTTCATTCTGACAAGGATGTAGTCTACTGGGGCACATCACTCAGGAAAATTTCTGTGTATTTTTAAAGAACTCTTGCTTTATAAAGGGATCTATTTTTTGTAAAATATTGCAAGTCAATTAGTTTATTATTCACACCACACCTACTTCCACAAAGAATTTGAGATAGCTTGCAATGAGTCACATGAATAATTATATCTTCAAAAACAGCTCAAAAGCATCATGCAGTGAGTAAAGGTGATCACTTTTTCTGAGAGTTGCACCAAGAAAAGTTGCCGCAACAGAGCCTTGAATTGATTTTTGCTCTTCTCAGAGGCCACCGAGTGATGATCTCCTCCATCTCTTCTTCTTACCCTCTACCTCATCTTTATCTCCCTCCTTTTCTGCTTCTCTTCTCTTGTTTTTGAAAAGCTCTTAGAGTTCTATGGGACTTCATTATGCAGGTGTGTCCAGCTTACGGTTCACAGGCCCCATGTGTCCCAGCATAGTTATGAGCATGGCTTAACACATGTATGGACTCCAAAGTCATGTCACAATGTCAAAAAGATGGACATTGCTGATAGACTGATGTCACCACACAGGCCTGTTACACATACCAGCTGAAATTCTACCAGGATTAATTATATTCTTCAGTAATGTTGTATATTTGTTGAAAAAATGACTTGTGTAGTGATGTATATTACAACCAAATAATAATAACAACAATATCTTATATATAGATATACATACACACACACAAAACAAAAACTCATTTGCAGAAAGAATAAGTAGGCCTTTTTTGCAAAATGAGGATTATCTCCTAGGATCAGAGTATTTTATACTACATTATACTTTATTTGTAATGATCTGTGATTATTAATATATAGAAAAAAGATAATATATTTAATACCCCTCCATCATCTTCCAGCAATTAACATATGAAAGTATGTTTGCAAGTTGGCACAAATATCTACATAAACTCTTTTGCTCAGTAGAAAGATATTTTATGGTAGACACAAATTGAGAATGTTCTCACGGTGGCTGATGGGATCAGCGACTGGGAATCTTTAGCCTAGGTTGATGGATTTTCAAAGTTACTGTTGTAAATGATGTTTGTTTATTGGTAGCATGTTTTACCTCTTTAGTTAATGAACTTATGCTCCAAAGCTCAGCAAACCAGAAACCAGGATAAGTGCTGAACTGCCTTTTGGTATGTAACATTACCTTCGGCACATCCACCTGAATATCTCTGATGGAATTTCCATCTACCTAAGAGTTCTAAAGTACAAAAAAGATGGCTATAAAAATTTCCTTAGATAACTTTATGTGCTTTAAAAATATTTGTTTATTAATTTTGTGTGTGTGAGCCTGAGCGAACATATGTGCACCATGTCTAGGCAGGAGCCCTCAGAGACCAGAAAAGGGCACCAGGTCCTCTGGAAGTAGAGATACACGTGGTGATGGTTGTGAGCTACCACATGAGTGCTGAGACCTGAACCTGAGTCTTCTGCAACAGCAATGAGCCATCTCTCTGGCCACTGGATCACTTTCATTTCTTAATGTTGGTTAAATACAGAGAATTTGAGAATCTTTACATACTTTGAGCTTATATACATGCTAACTGGATATCATAGCTAAAATCACATACATGAAAGAAAGCTTATTGTTCCTTCATCAGCTAGCGTTTCTGAATCAGCTCTCAGTATCACTGTGGGACATCTCCCAGATCATAGATTATCTACTTGTTGACTTGACATAGATCAGGCCCCTGAGAATTTGCTGCTGACTCAAGCTCCTTGAGGGCAGAGGCTGCTTCCTGCTGATCTTTGAAGCATGTAGCACAGTTAGAGCACAACCATATCCTAGCATAAAAGAAGATGATGGACTTCTTGCTGTCCTGTGAACCCTTCCAACCTCACTCCCATGCCCACCCATGGCCAACTCTATATCCTCATCCACCTTGCACTCTTATATCCATCATTTATGGACTCACCATTTGCAAATGCTGCTACCTTTGAATATCCAACCACTCCTTCTGTGTGGCTGGATTGAACTCATCTTTTAAATCTATACTTCTTAGCTTCTGTTCTTTTATCAAGTCTGGCTTAAACATTCTTCAAAATGTGGCCCCATAAAAACTACTTCCATCAAGTGCTATTGTAACTAAGTTATAAAGACGAGGTGGCAGCCAGGGCACATTATTTTATTCAGCTGTATACCCTCAGGATTGTAGCTCCATGCCTGAGACACAGGTATTCAACGAATGTCGGGTAAGTAAATGTATGCAAGGTGTAGGAATACTCTATCAAGAATCTTCTTGCTTCTCTTCAGCAGCTGCATTGTCATTGTTGACATGGGGCATTGTTTAGGTAATTCCTTGTTCCTGTGTTTATAAGAACAACCATTGAACTTGCTCGCAATGTTGGACCCGCCACTGGGTCCAGTCTTGCAGAGGTATTCACATCATTATGCAACGTGGGACCCTGGTTCCTCACCTTTCACAGAAGGAAGCCAAGCCAGTCTTGCTCACTTACTTTCAGCTCCTTTTTCCATCTGCTATACCTTTGGTGGTAGGGGTGTGATGTCCTTATTTGCATTTCTTCTACACATATCAATTAAGGACGTATTGTTATATTAAAAAGGTGGCCTTGTCATTTAGCCACTCAACAGCCAGAAAAAGGATGCCATCGTCTCTTAAATCGGGAGCCAACAAATACCAAGTAGGGAATGGGTAAAGGGAAAACCCTCACCAACCGCTCTGAGAGTGCTTTTCAAGTTATAAATATGTATTGACAAAATCCTTTGATCAAATCTCAATCTGTGCCATTCCTCATAGTCGGGAATCATCCCACTCTCTCTTAAAAAGCAGATTGAGGCACACTTAGAGCCATCTGGAAGACGATGCTGGCTGATTAGGGTTCAATCTTGCTCCTTAGCGAACAGCTTACACAAAATTACACTGAATAGAGTTTCGGAATCAAGCCGCTTTTCCTTTCCCTTTTACAATATGTACTTTACAAATGCAGAGTGATCACTCTGCAGACGTTTTTCTCTTTATTTCCTAGTCCCTTTCTGACAGCAGTTCTTTTCTTTGCAGAGGAATAAGGCTTTTCTTTCATTGCCTCTATCCCCTTGATGACATGAAATGTTCAATCACAACCAATTTACAGCTAATGTTGTGCTAGTTTCTTGTGTGTATTTCTCAGTCTGTCACCTGTGCCAGATTGCCGGGTGCGTGCCCTAGATAAGGTTGCTACCTCAGTCAACAAGTTACATCGTGTTTCCAAATGGAAATGTTCTGGAAATTTTTCTCTTGCTACCCCCCCCCAACCATCACCCGTTTTTTTTCTTGCCTGCACCCTTGTATGGTTGGAATTAGTTTTTCTTTGTGTGGCTAGTGCCTCTGCTCTTGGGACATTCTGATGATAGAGGTAGCCCTGTTGTCAGCTACTTATTCAATCTGTTTGTAGAGGAGGTATCAAATTAATTCTGCAGATCACTATATATAGGTCATCAGCTGAGAAACGCAGACAGGAAAAGAACAAGGCAGGTCAGAGAATGTGTAGGCTCTTCATCGGTTGATGGCTTTAGACAATAGCGCTGGCTCAATGTAAGTTCTCAAAATGGTTCCTATTTTCCCTACAAGGCAAGGGGATGTTCAAATGCTGTACCTCACTATCAAGTTTATCATATAATTTTTCAGACTTTTGTAGTAAAAGAGCTTAATAAGCTGTGCTCGAAAGTATAGCACAACCATAGCTAGAATAACTTGGGTTTGGGTCAAAGGAGGGATCAGTAGAGTCACGTGCTAGTTACCTTGATTGCATCAACATTGGTGACCTAAATCATCATGCCAAAAATAAGGAGGAAAACGAGAAGGAAGAGAGATACAAAAGAAAGATGTCTAACCTCCGCCTTGCTGCCCATGCATTTGTGGAGCCGGACTCTGGTTTCCTTTCAGTCAGCAGCAGCAGGAGCTGTATGGGCGTGCTCATTGTCTTTCTCCCCAAACTGACAAGCATAGCAAAAGAGTTGGTAGGTCCCAGATCATAGCATGAAGGGCGCATCTGGTTCTGCGATAAGATGGTGATGAGTTAGTGGGAAGCAGCGACTATAGCAGGAGTTCTGAGTTTGTGTTCTCTGTGACAACCTAACTTCATAAACACATGACAGTGGCACCTGGAAACTCCAGTTTCTTTGGACACTTCTGTTCCTGATTTAATAGTAAGATACTGTATCTTGATGTTTTTAGATTTCTTTTTAACATTTCTTTTTGTTCTTTTGCAGTGGGAATCGTAGATCCTAACTCCAATATGCACATACAAAAAACAATGTAGAAAGGTGAACACAGCACACAAAAAATCATGACTCTCTACTCTAATCACTCCCAACACAGAACTTCCAACTCCGAAACACACACATGCATGTACATGCACACACACATATGTACATAATACACATATGTGTATATAAAATGTTTTCAATATATATATGTCTATATTGAAAGACACATTTTCAGTCATGTAGGAAGTGGATTCTTTAGCGAAGCTGCATAGATTTACAACTTCCCATAGGAAGTTACTATACTATTTGTTTGTCTTAGTTTTTTCATCTGCAAAATGGGGCAAGAATTGTAGCTATCTTACAGGACCAATGTAAAGATTAAATGATTTGATGTATACAAAACATTGAAGGCATATCTTGGCCCACAAAAAGGCTGTACTTTCTATTATGTTATTTAATTCACAATATGTGATTATTATATCAGATTATATCACGAACGGACACAATAAAGTAATTAAAATAATTTCTTCTTCCAACAATGGTTGGAGAAGCAGAATTTGTGAAATCCAAGTTTATATGACTTTTGAGACTTTCTGAATGAAAATACTTATTATGAATAAAAATATAGCAATGATGTATTTAGAAAGAAAACATTTTGGTGATCAGATACTCAAAACATACAACAGAAGATTAGCACAATATTTTTACATAACAACTGATTAACAAATATTTAAAAATTTTTCCTACATTTTTGTTGCATAATCCTCTGTTGTCTCATTATTTTACATGTACTTGTGAGTGTATTTTCTATAGTTAAGATCAGTCCCTTACCAATAAAGAGAGCTTTACTATTTCCTAAGTTGAATACTTTTAATTCCTTATACCTGTCTTATTGCACTGCCTAGAAATTTCTACACAGCAGTCATGAGAATCAAAATCTTTACTTTAGACTTTGTCTTTGGAGAAAGTGCTCAGTTTTTCCTCATTCAATATGATGTAGGTACTTGGTGTTTTTGTCTTGCCCATCTGTTCTCTAATTATTCAACTATTAAGTTGAGGAAGTTCTCTCCTATTCCTAGTTTGTTATGTGTTTTTTTTTTCATGGAAGGAAGTTGGATATTGTCTAATATTTTTGCTACATTTAAGAGAATCATCATACAAGTTTGTTCCTTTATTCAATTAATATGATGTATTAAATCAATTGATTTTCAGATACTTAATCAATCTTGCTTTTTTGGGGGAAATATACTTCTTTTTTATGATTCTGGTTTTGATTTTCTATTATTTGTTAAAGAAGTTTCCATCTATATTCATGAGGGACATAGTCCTATAATTTTCATTTTATAATGTTTTTGGGTAATAATGACCTCATGACCCTCCTCTATCTTCTGAAGGAATTAGGAGGGGAAAAACATCATTTCTTCTTTAAAAAATTGATAAAAATCCATCAGCAAAGCCATTTAGAGTTGGGTATTTCTTTTAGGAAAGATATTTAAGTACTAATTCAATTATTTAATTTCTTATAGACCTGTGGTTTTCAGCTTTTACCATTATAACAAAATATATTAGATAACCCCCCACACACACACACACACGCACAAGGTTGATTTGAGACTCATCATTTTGGAGACTCCAGCACCTAAACAATTGGCCACATTGCTTTTGGCCCATGATAAGCGAGTACATCATGGCAAGAACACATACACGAAAGAAATGCATGGTGAAGCAAAACTGCTCATCTCAGGGCCAGGAAGCAAAAAAAGAAGAAGACAGGTCCAGGATCCTTAGATCTGCTAGGGAGAAGAGTCCAATGATGTAGAAATGTCTTTCTACCTTCCAGTGTCTCAAGATTCCACTTTCCTCTTGGTGGTGCCACTCTAGGGCCAAACCATAACCCACAGGCCTCTGATGAACAGTTATTGGGAAAGTTATTACTAAGTTATTGGGAAATCTTGTGGGAGAGAACAAAAACACAGCATACAGCTGTTAGACCCAAAGTTAACCTGTAAGCTTCACCTGCCCAAGGATCAGGCAACTCCCTGGTGTTCTGGAATTGTAATTTATAATAGGCTTTCTCAGATGGCCAGCCCCCAAATCATGACATGGAGACTTATTAATTATGAATGCTTGGTCTTGTCATATGCTTGTCCCACTTGCTCTTATAATTGAAATTAATCTGTTTCTTTTCATCTACATTTTGCTTCAGTGCTTTTTACCTTTCTTTCATATTGTATGTCCTACTTTGTGTCTGTCTGTCTGGCAGCTGCCTGGCCCCTGGCATCTCCTTTTCTTTCTCTCTTGTTTTCTCCTCTCTTCTCTCTCCTGAGTCTAGATTCTTCCTCCTACTTATTTTTGCTTTCTGCCAGCCCTGCCTATCCCTCTAGCTATCTCTGACTAGCTATTGGCCATTCAGCTTTTTATTAGACCAATCAGGTACCTTAGGCAGGCAAGGTGAAACAGCAACACATTTTACATAATTAAACAAATGCAGCATAAACAAAAGCAACACACCTCTATATAATTAAACAAATGCAGCATAAACAAATATAACACATCTTTACATCATTGAACAAATGCAGCATAAACAAATGTAACACATCTTTGCCTAGTTAAACCAATATTCCACAACATTTCCCCCTTTTTGGTCTAAATTAAAAGAAAGCTTTTAACTTCAACATGGTACAATTTTACAATAAGAACAGTTATCAAGTAAGAATTACATTTACAATATCCAGTCCCTTTGCATTTGGCAAATTTACAGAAATCACTCTATTGCTATTATCTATTCTATCTTGATGAGTCCAAAGCTCTGTACCTAATTTACCTTCTATCATAACCAAGGAAAACTGTAACTATCTTGTCTTCAACTCCATCAAAGACCCCAGAAGAATAAAATATTACCTAAGTAAAACAAGAAGTACAGGGCAAGCAACTTCCAAAACTATAGCAATAACAGAGACATGTGGCTGCCTGGAAAGTCACTCAAGTTTCCTCTGCAACATTGGGTCATCCATGTTCAGCCTACAGGCCTACAGTATCTGACAGACTTTTCTATGAACAGGAATTTTGAAGGACAGTTCTGCCTTGTCTTGGCAAAGTTCAGTAATCTTTTTCCTTTGAGCCCTGCTTGTCCAGTTTGTACAGCATACTGTCAGCAGTCAAAGTAAGAACAGTTTCTTGCTCAAAAGGCTAGTTTTGCCACATTGAAAGAGAACTATGCATGGAGGTTCTTCAGTGCCCATCATCCTTTCTGAAGTGTATTGATGCTGTCAGGAGTATACATGTCACACTGACAATGAAAAGCCCTATGTTAACAAAATATTTTAAATGCCATATTCTGTAGGTCTTTGATGTGTTTGAAGACTACTTATCTATCCAAAATATATCTCTGTATGATCTTGAAAGCATACTTAGCATAACTACAAGTTTGAGTATTATAGATGACTACTTACTTGTGTTTTTTTTAATTATCCTAAATGGTTTATATTAATAGCTCTCAAGGACTAGAAATTTACTTTACATTTTTAAATGAATTGTATAGGTACAATACCTTAAATAAGAGTAGAAACGTGCACACACAGACACAGACACAGACACACACAGACACACACACACATATATTATGTTGTAACAAAAATAGCCTTAAATTGTATCAATATATAAAAATCCCAAAACAAGAGTAGAGACGTATATGCAGTATGTTATAACAAAAAACCTTAAATTTGCATCAATATACAAATATCTTATCATAATGTAAAATATTTGAGATTAATAGTTGCTTTTAGTTTAAAGTAGATTCAATAATCTACCCTTTTACACTATCATTCCTATATCCTCGTATTTCTTTAAAGAAAATGATCCTTGAATCTAACCTCCCTTACTTAGTTTCTTCCCTTAACATAACCAAAAACAATTTGCAACCAACCTCCCCCTCAAATGATGACAAACATCCATAACTCATTGAATGACCAAAAACCACCCACCCCACCTCTTGGGAATGTGGGTGTTGTTTTCTCTATGTTGCTTCCTGTTGTCTGAGTGGGACAACATCCCCAGGAAACTCTGAGAAAATTGAGATAATGGTCAAATCCTGGGAAAACTAGAGTAACATTTGTTGTCCAGTCTCAGAACTGTTCCCATGCAGAGGGATCAGTATATACATCACTTGTCTTGTAGTTTTTCTTGGTTTATTTCTTTATATCTGTAACCAGGATTTTTATAAGATCTCCTTGATCAGACCAGATCTCTATTAATCTTGGAGGAATCCGCAGCCTTTTGTTTCCTGCAAAAACAAAAGCATAACCTCTTCCTCAGTGTAACACATGTTCTGACTTCATTTTAAAGTTAAGACATCTCTAAAGTATCTAGGCTGGTTTAATTCAGCAGTCCCTTTGACAATCCAGGGTCTCTCAGCAGCTATTGTTCACTCATCAGCAATCCAAAAATTCAAAGTCAACACAACACCATACAGGATCCAGACTCCCTGTTTATTTCCCATCTTTATGTGGCTGTGGCTTTTTTCCTTTGTATTACATCACTCTCTCTTTAAAGACTTTACTTATTAAACTATTTATTTTTTCCTTTGACTATCTATACCTGTTTTCTTTTCTTTTTTAAGCCTACACACATTTTTAAACACACTATAGCTTGTTTAGAGTTTTTTTCCACCTGGACCTGTCTTTACTGCATGTCTATAGCCTTTTCTGACTATACCAGCCGAACTTTAAACTGCTAAGTGGCTTTGTGATGGCAGCTGGCTTCATCCTGCTTGAGTCTGTGAAAGCTGAGTTTTACATCCCAAGCCTGGCTAAGAGCTGCATTCAACTGGGAGCTGCATCTAACTGCCCCAGCTCTAGGAAGCTGGTGCCTTGCACTGTGGCAGGTGTTTTTGCTTAGCTTGCTGTTTCTACTTAATATGCTGGCTGCTCAAGTGCTCACTGTAGGGCAGAGCCTCTTAAAGGAGCCTTATCCATTTTTGTTATTGTCTTTTGTTTTTCTTTCTTTCTTTCTTTCTTTCTTTCTTTCTTTCTTTCTTTCTTTCTTTCTTTCTTCTTTTTTCAGCTTTCTCAGGCCCTATGTGGAAATCCTGGCCCACTGCTAAATATAACAGTCTTTCTTTTGGCCACCAACAAGTTCCCAAATCGTTACATGGAGGTTTATTAGTAATTATGACTGATCAGTCTTAGCTTATGTTCATTTCTGGCTAGCTTTTTTTTTCTTTAACTTAAATTAACTTGTTTCTCTTCATCTATGTTTTTGCCTCACGACTTTTTACCTTTCTTTCATTCTATATACCCTACTCCATGTCTGTCTGTCTGGCAGCTGTCTGGGCCTCTCTTTCTCCTTCATTCTCTCCTCTCTTCTCTCTCCTGAGCCTAGATTCTTCCTCCTATTTATTCTCTCTACCCACCAACCCTACTTATTCCTAGCTAATGGCTGTTCAGCTTTTTATTAGACCCATCAGGGGCCTTAGGCAGGCAAGGTAAGACAGCAACACATCTTTACATAATTAAACAAATGCAGCATAAACAAATGTAACACATTTTTACCTGGTTAAACAAATATTCCATAACAATAGTTCTTGAAAGATAATACTTGTCCAAAGACCAGGTAACTTCCTGGGATTGTGGGAATTGCAGTTCTTGTAAAATAACAACAAAATCTCATGAGAAAGTATGGTAGTCTGTGGGTTTTTGCACATATAAACTCTCCAACCAGTGTCTCAAGGCCACTTACTTGGGAAGTTTCTGAGTGATGGTCCTGATCAAATTCCATCTTAGTTAGTATTTAAAATTTTAATAAAACCTTGCTTAAATCTGCCAAAATGGTGGAACTTGTTTTTCTAGAGAAAACACAGCAAAGACATAATTCCCACTTACTCATTTCAATACTGCCATTCTATTGTGACAGGAATTTGGTCCCGAGGACATTTCATGAACTCTATTCCGGTCAATTTTTATCAAAAAGAAAATAATCGGGACACTTATTACTGTACACTGTATACACTGTAAGTCTGAGTATATATTTTTTATTTGCATCACTGACTATTGAAATTTCTGTTTTTGGTTTTATTTGTTTTCTGTCTGTAAGAATTTGCTGTGGGCTAGCTTCTGGTCCTATGAAATTCACAGCTAGTTTCACCTCCATTGTGTGCATACTTCCAGTTCTTTCCAGTGAGGCACAACTTGATATAGTATAAACTCCAGCATGCATACCTGTGCATCATAAGGGACATGGCACAGAAAAAACGGTCACTGGAATTATTCTTGGAAGCTAATCCTACCATGAAACTTTTATGACTATATCCATACATGGTAGTAGTTTAAGACCACCTACAAAAGTTTCCATTAAATCCATGATGGAAATGTCTCCAATTTAATTTTAACCCAACTGGAGCTCTACAATACTATGGCCACTCTAATGTCAAAAACATAAATAAGAAAGCATAATGAAAGAATAGGGCTGGAAAAGACTTTCCTGTACCAGTTGAGATGGAAATTATCTAGTTTCTCAAATATTTAAAAGTTCTTACTGCATGAACACAATGCTGGGCTCCTTAAAGAATCTTGGAAGGGATTCCCACAGATGAAGGACCTTGAAGGTAAAGCCTGACTTGTGCCATGATGTTTCAACCTTGATATAAGAAAGTCTTATCCTCCAAAATATGGGATTCTATACCCTGCTCTTGTCAACTTTAGAATTTATAACCAATCTGTTAGATAAATCAATCTGCAAGCTTTAATTTCCCCATCTGATATTCATAATCACTCTTGATATTCATTGTCCCTCTCCTGCATACTTTGAATTTTAAGGTCACTATCCTACATTTTGATATGGGCTTTAACAAAGTTCTCGCTATCTTTTATTTTTATTTTTATTTTTATTTTTATTTTTTGAGTCAGGGTCTCACTGTGCAGCTCTGGCTGACCTAGAACTCACTATGTAGTCCTGTCTGGCCTTGAATTCATAGAAATACAACTGCCTTTGCCCCCTGAGTGCTGGGATTAAAGGTGTGCACCACCATGCTTGACTTAAAAGTACTCCTTTTACAATTAAAGAAACTAATAACTTTCCTAGGACATACTAATAATTATCTGATAATAGGTCTTGTACAGTTAGTATAAAAATAAATGTAGTCTTTTTCATTCTGAAACTTTACACAGAAACCAGTCTGTATCAGATGGAGATGTGTGAAAACGTTTGGGCTCCCTAGCAACTCAGGGGACCATTAACTGCCCATCAGAGTGAATAAGGCTAGCCTGCTCTCTTGCTCATCAAGACACCACTACAGTAGGAAGGGCCATGGACACCTGTACACAGTGTACTGAAATGCTTTCCAAATTTCACGTAGCATTAGAGTCATGAAGGGAGGGTTGTGCTTGAAAATGGTTTTTCTTGGGACTTACGTCCAGATATGGTCCAAGTCAAGGACAGAGTTTCAGGGTCTGCTTTTCATTAAGCTTTCTGGTTGATTTTGGTGGAGGAGTTCTGGAGTTTTAGATTAAGTCCAGCACCATGCACTCTTAATGGAGAAAGCTGGGTGCCAATTTGCTATTATTATCCTGGGGTATTCATATGCAAACATCAAGAGGAAAACAACTGGAAGAAAATGATGTTTATGTGACATGGCTGCTGGGGTTTCCAGGGCTTTGATTTCCTTTGTACTTCACTGAGTGGCTTTCAGATGTTTTATTACAAGGTCAGATTTTGACTAAGAAAGAGGGACAGCAGGCCACTTCAGTTGAGATTTACAAGGACAGTCAGGGCATGGGGCTGGGAGGACAGACTCACCAATATTTCACCTTACCTACCAACAAGTATGCCAGGCAGTGACCAAAAGCAATGCATCACTTTATGAGACAGCTGCGGTCCGGCATTGCAGTAGTCTGGTCAGCTTGGAATTCAGCTAAAGGAACAGGACGCTCTGACGTTTGTGAGCAATTATTGAGGTCTGAGCCTATAAAAGAGATGAAAAGACATCAGCAGATGGAAACTTTAGTTTTGGATCTCTCCCAGTCAGGAATATTGATATTTCTCCCTAAATCCATTCATGTGTATACTATGACCAGACAATCCTGAGTGCCCCAAACCTTAAGATGTAGTTGAAATCCAAGTGTTTCGTAATCAAAGTGAAGTTAGTAAGTGTAGACTCCTTGATTCCTCCCATTTTTAAAGAGGAAGGCATGGTAAAAAAAAAAATAACTTCTGTAAAGGGCCCAATATTAAAAAGTTTTAGTGTTGTAAGCAATACATTCTTCACGACAACTTATGAACCCTCCCACTGGCTTCTCAAAACAGCTATTGGAAACCCATGTCCCCAAGAGTGTGGCTAGGTTTCAGCAGCACTTAGGTGGTGGGTCAGATTAGCCCCACAGGCGTCCTCTGCAGACACCTGCTGCTGAAGATGGAACTGGCCTGCTGCTGACCTTCGGCCTTTGTCCCTTCAGGTGACTATCACAAAATGCTCGGACCCAAGAAGCTCACAGACAGTGGAGATTTATTTCTCTTCATTTCGGAGGCTGTGAAGATGTCAGCCGATTTGCTGTCGGGGAGAGCCCAGTTTTTCTCCACAGAGGGCGCCTTCCAGCTGTGTTCTCCTGTGGGAATTACAGGCCGACAGCTCTTGGGGATTCCTTTAGAAAGTACTCACCCAATCGTGTTGCATTGGCTCTCCCCTCTAACGTGGCACATCGGTGGCTTCAACATGAAGCACTCACTTCCTGTGTACACCCTTCCGGCTTAGATCCCTGCTGTGGACAAGTTGCTTCAGTTTGTGGATCATTTATTTTGTGTCCTGTGAAACTCTCTCCTGTCTCCATTATAAATGGAGCTCAGACATCCTTTTCAGATGGTCATTTGTACTGTAATCCTAGCAAGGCACCATGTCTAACCCCGAGAGAACGCTGCTTTGTGTTTCTAGCATCTTTGGCATGCTCCAAACTCTTATATAATTCTTGGTTGACTCACCCTTTACAATGTGGTAAACAGGTTGTACCACCTCGTGCTGAAGGCAGCAGGAATGGAACAGATGGGGCGTTCTCAGTCAGTTCTTGGGGTGGGGTGGGGGAGACAGCTTGGGTTCTATATATTACTCTAAGCCAACAGGTGTCAGGCCGATGCTTCAGATTACTCTAGTGTGTTATGGAATATTACTTTAACTATGTAAAGATGTGCTACAATTATTTATGTTGTAGAGTACTACTTTAACTATGTAAAGGTATGTTACATTTGTTTATGTTGCATTTGTTTAATTATGTAAAGATGTGTGGCTGTTTCATCTCACCTGCCCAAGGCATCTGATGGGTCTAATAAAAAGCTGAATGACCAATAGCTAGGCAATAGAGGAATAGGCGGGGCTGGCAGGTAGAGAGAATAAACAGGAGGAGAAATCTAGGTTTGGAAGAGGAGGGAGAAGAGAATGAGGGAGAAAAAAAAGGGAGATGCCTGGGGCCAGCCAGCCAGGCAGCATCCAGCCAGCCAGATATGGAGTAGGACATACAGAAGGAAGAAAGGTAAAAAGCCTCAAGGCAAAACATAGATGAAGAGAAACAGGTTAAAGTTAAAAAAAAAAAAAAGGTAGCCAGGTCGGGCAGTGGTGGCACACGCCTTTAATCCCAGCACTTGGGAGGCAGAGCTAGGTGGATCTCTGTGATTTCAAGGCCAGCCTGGGCTACAGAGTGAGTTTCAGGAAAGGCACCAAAGCTACAAAGAGAAACCCTGTCTTGAAAAACCAAAAAAAAAAAAAAAAAAAAAAAAAAAGCTAGCCAGCAATGAGCATAAACTAAGGCCAAGCATTCATAGTTAATAATAAGTCTCTGTGTCTTTATTTGGGAGCTGGTTCGTGGCCCAAAAAGGAGCTTGCTACACCAGCGTGCTAACAACTTGTCTTCGGGAACAGAGACAGGGTGAGCTGCTCCATTACACTGTGAATGCCAATGCGTCACATCCTTGGTTAATTCCAATAAGTATTGCTTTAGCATCTCATTTTCTAAGGCTGAGAAGTCTAGGTCCAGTGATGTTCAGGGTTTATCTTCATTGTGCTGGGACTTATAAGGACTCCAAGATTCATGGGCTACAGGAAGCTAGAGAACAGTCCCTTTCCTCAAGTCTCACTTCCTCAAATATGAGCAACATTCAGGTTGTCCCAATATTTTTAGCCACAAGTAACTTGGGGCGGGGAGTGTCTTCAAAAAGCTTCCAGTTTCGCAGAACACAGTCTTCCCAGAAGTTAAGGACTACTGATGAATGATCCCTGATTTATGTCCCTTGCTCAAATGGATTCTGTTTTTTTTCTTTAGAATCAAATGAATTTCTCTGGAATCTGGTTGTTTTTCCTATCAAATTAAAAAACACCAGCCCTGCAAATATTTTTTTTATTGTGTGATCCAGGTTAATATTCCAGAATGTCAAGGGTTTACATTGTCTGTTCATTACAATGTTTCATTTTGTTTTAATTGAAGTTTACTACCTTTGGACTGGGCAAGTCATCTCTAGTTTCGAGTCCCTACCATGTTAGTACCTCACTCTAACTAGTTTTACTCATCATCATTACAGTTTAGTCTTAGAAGGGAGATGGGAGAATGACTTTTGTGTCTTCCTGAAGAGTGTATAGTGGTAAAAACTGATACGATGTTTTCACAGGCTACCTGACTGCATAAACTTTAAGGTGCTATGCTGTAAAGAGTTTATGTATTTATTCTAGCCTGTGGCTCTACGTTCAGTTCTTGGACTAGAAGTATCAGTACATTCTGGGAACTTGTTAATCACAAGAATTCTCTCCTCCTCCCTAGATCTGCCGAAACAAGAGTTTTAAGAGTAGACCCAAAAATCTGCATTTCAGAGAGACCTCACGAGCAAGTTGGAGAACCCTTGTTCTAGAACATACTGTGCTTAGGATGTGGCAGCCCACCAGAGAAAAGCCTATCATGATTCTGATCAGTCTTCAGTTCCTTTTCGTTTCTTTCCATATGCTTTTCTGGGCTCTCTTGGAGTGCATACTCTGCCAAGACTTTGATTGATGCCCTCTTGTGGCTGTGAGAATTTCTAAATGTATAACGAAATCTTTGACCTACTGTTTTCTTTCTGGCTTTTTATCACTCTATCATTCTGGGAAAACTCGGTCTTAATGATCCGGCATTATTGGAAGCAATATTCATCATCTGGTCCTCCCCACACAAGTTTTTCTTTCCTCTATTACTGTTTATCATCACTGATCTTATGGCAGGACTGGACCTGGGATAAGCTGCATGAATCACTTACCTCATAGGCAAAGTTGAAGGGGGCAAAAAAAAATCTCAGAAACAAAATAATACTTTAGTGAGATATTTTTAAATTAAATCTGGTATAAAATCATTCATAATGAGCTAAACAAAAATTTTAAAGTTACTGTGAGAAGGCTGAGGATGTGGCTCAGTGGTACCACACTTGCAAGTATGAGGCCTTAGGTTCAACCCTCAGCACTGTCTCCCCACAACACACCCCCAGATTATGATAGCTTTGCCATGTCAAGTCATGTTGGAACTTGAGGCAAAAGAGAAAAATCAGTAGTACTAATGTTATAAAATTTATTTAAAATTTTGGTTTTTCGTGTATACTGTGCATATGTTTTTACTTTAGGAAATAAATCAATCTATTGGATTTCTTTATGTTAATTGCTGTAGTTTTGGTGACCACTTTAATTCTGTTAATGAGGCGGTGTTCTTTTTGCCAAGTTTGAAGGTTAGGGCACAAAACTTTCTCATTTGCTTCATATACCAAAACAGAGATTCACCAGGGCCTCATCCTCTTCCCTGATCTCATAAGACTTACTAGTTCCAAGCAAGAAAATTAATATTATACAATGTCTTGACAGGCATCAAGAAAGACCTGTCACCTGACCCATCAAAGCCATCTTCTTCCTTTGCATTAGCTTCTAGGGCATAATTAATACTTTGGTCAAAGAGAGAAAAAACACATCTGGGTTTCAAAGGTGAAAATTATGAGTCCATACATCTCTCCGATATTAGCTCAATAAGAGATGGTACTCTAGCAGAGTAAGTTTTCCAGGTAAGAGGAAGGTGTCCATGGAAAGGAGGAGCTAGGAGGAAGATGAGGGACCACTGCTTGTCTGAGGCTGGTGGTAATCTGATCATCATGTCTTTAGCAATAGCATAGCATACCACACAATCACTCTTACTCACATAGAGCCTGTCATTAGGCTCTGAATGAATCTCCAATTAGATTATACCTTTTGACTTCAGGATCTCTCTCTTTCTCTCTCTCCCTCCTTCTCTCCCCCTCCCTCCTTTGAAGAACAAGAATTAGGCAGCCATTTTAGAGTCTATACTATAATTGACCTCTCTCATAGTCTTTTTATCCATTTCACAATACATTTGAGATGAAACAGAAGTGCGATGTCATTGAATAAACCAAAGCAGCATTTGAAAAAGTCAGAGGCTGAGTTGCCTTTGTAGTGTGTTAATTGGCCATAATCTCAGCTCTCCAGAAGCTTCTAAGGCCGAGAGATGGATACCTCAATGCAGATACAAAGAACGGCGCACATAAAGTCACTTACACTACATCTACGCATCAAAACAAATTGACAGTTCAAACATGTTCTTAAGGCACAGCACTGTTTCTTTCATTTATTTCCAAACCAAATGCAGCTTGTACCCACAGCCAGACGCTTGGGTCTTTGAAGATGTGAGTACTCTGTGCACAAATTCACCTTTCATGCAAAAATTCCAAAACCCAGTCTACAAACATGCCCTTCATAAATCACCAAATGGTCTCCTTGGTTGCAGTACTGCATGAATTAAAATTGCCAAGGCTCTTTTCCTTTTATAGCAGTTGACTCGGTCTCTTTTAAAGTCCTGAGAGCTGTCAGATTTCTGGAGTTTGAACTTCAATGAAGAAACTTACGATTTTCTTTGTATTTAAGGGTTTACAACAGAGAGTGTCAAGCTCTGACCTGTTTTGAAAGTCTCCTGAGCAGGTTGGGATTTTATTGTTCTAGTAACAGAGCAAGATAGAGGCTCTTAATGATAATTTTTTTTCTAAGATTTTTCAAGAGATTTCTGTCTGCCATTTATGGCTTGAGAGAAATGTCTTGTGTAAATTTATGTATTGTGAAATTAACTATCATCGGCGTGTTTAACTTTTTATTTTTATATTCTAGAATGGACTGTAAGTGCATCGGGCAGAATGAGGAGAGTCGGGGACAATTTTGCACCGGTGAGAGGTGTTTTGCTTCTGTGGAGCTCTGTGCCTTTGAGTCTGTGAGTGTGCTGCTTGGGTCACCACCAGGCGGGGGGGGGGGGGGGGGGGGAGGCACCAAATGTGTGTTGACTGAATTTTGTACTCAGTTGATGAACAACTATGTGTCATGGCAAACGCTGAGAGGAGAAAGCGAGGCCCACATTAGTACATGCCCCTGTCCCTAACCTTAAAAGCCACTCTACACACCTTTCCAGAGGATGCTGCACAAGTGTCCCATTGGACAAGTGTCCCACCAAACCTAGTACAGCGGACTCCAAATCTACCAGGCGCTGTAGGGAAGGTAGGAGGTGAAGGATACCCATTTTGATGTACTTTACAGAAAACTCATCAAAAGAGTACTAGAGTATCTGACATAAGAAAGGGCCTACTATGGCATTATGCACACACCCTTCAATTCTGTAAAGCAGTTGGAAAGTACCCTTTAATCACATTACTGTCCTGAGCAACATGAGTCATAAGAACAAGATATCAAAATCTTTCAGATCACTTTGCACCCTAATATATATAAATAAATCATGAAGCAGCTGAGCGTAATGGGGAGTTAACAGGAATTTTTTATTCTGACTGCTTTAAAATGAGTTCCAAGCATTATCCGGGCAGAGATGGGAGAGGAAGTTAATGTGTACAGGTTTGCATGCATACACAGGTTCTGCTTGGGTCTTGTCGGCTCCTCTGTCCTCCCAGAGTTTGTCTGCGTCTGCATTACTCCCTGTGGGTGAGTCAATTCTCTTTCGGTTGGATACAATTTGCAACCCCATTATCCAGTCGAATGGCAACAAAAAGCAACCAGAAAGATTTCCCCAGAGTTGCTGGCACAAGCAGAAGCAAAGCTCGCTGATTTTCATTTCCATTGTCATGACATTTCCTTACTGACCTGAATCGTTCTTCAACGGTGTCTTCTTCTGAGTGTCTGGAAGATGCAGACTTGTTCTTGTATGGAGGTACTCAAGGAAGAAGCACGAGCAGATCTGGATGCTACAGTTCTCACGAATGTTGGACATGTACAGGATGCCCTTGGAAGCTTCAGTCTATCTTAGTATTACTGTGTTATACTAAGTACAACAGCTGCTCAAATCGTCACTGGGTTTACTTACTTTCAAAAGAGGTATTCTTAGGTGGCACCCCCATTTACAAATACAGAAAAACACCTATAAAGATTAAATGTGGGCAGGACACAGCACATATAAGTAAGGAAAATAATGGAATATGCACACTCCCGTGATGCCTACAAGAAGACAAGGAGACATGTATGTCTTAGAAGGCTCTCCACTCAGTTTCAGATGCCCTCTTTATCATGTCCATGGTAGCCACACTAGGACTCACAGTAGTGGTCAGCTGTGTCTCTAAATACATCCTGGAAAATCATTAATCAAATCTGCAATGTCTGTCCTTAGGAAGTTATTTGGCACAACAGTCTATCCTTTTGGATGATAGATAGAAAAATTGTAGTATACATTGAACAAGCACATGAACCAATCCCTGACACATAAATAAATAAGAAACATTAAGAATGTCACAACACTTGCTCACACAGTAAGGGATGAGGTATGGCTTTTAGTAATAAGGAAAGAATTATATAATTATCTCTGATTGGTAGCTCCATGGCCAAGTCATTTCATAAAATTAGCCTTTGAGGGAAGGCATTAATGGAACAACACATGAAATCAATAATTATGATAATAATAATTTTTACATCAAGAATGCACAGAAACAATATGTTAAATTTCCTCTCATTATTTGATTCCTACCATGCCCTGCTACTGAATGGAGTTACTAAACATGTTTCCAGTGGAAATGTAGGCCAAGACAAGGGAAACTTCTCTTCATTTTTACTGTGTCCAACCTCTAAAAAAATAGACTGGTCTTTCCCAGGAGTGGTGAGGGCTCATTGTTTGAGATCAGATGGTCAGGTATGAGGCTGCTGTTCTGCTAATATTTATGAAAGACCACAGGTTCCTGTGGCTGGAAGATCTTGGAGGTAGCCTATTGTCTGAGCATACTGAAGCTTTCTCTGGGAAATCTTGGCAATGGGAAGCACATTTGCATATTTATTTATAACAACTGTCATATTTCTTTTTTTCCTTTAAAGAAAATAAGTCTTTAATTTTCTATTGAACTTGTTCGGTTGACAGAAAATTTCTTATGCAGCAGCCTCATGTTTTAAACATGAGGCTGGAGCAGACTACCAGCACTATATGGAAATCGTTTGGAAGAAAGCTCTTTTTTGGTTTGAGTCATTTACATTGGAAACACAAACATGATCTTATTGAAAGAAGTGCTGTAGGAACTGGATGACTAAAATAATTTTTAAGCTTCACCTCTTCGGAGTCCAGAGAATGTGGTAGGAAATTGAAATAGGCGCATGGTGATAATTTTAGAAATGGGCTTGTAACCCAGTTGTGACAACATTTTTTCATAGCATCTTCTAGTGTGATGTATTTTCTAATACTAGAGAATACTAGAAAGCTTGTCTTAGTGAAATTCAGTCTACATTATCTGCATGACTGTATGTTCATATGCATACACACAAGTGTATATATGTGCGTGTCTATGTGCATTTACGTTTAGCCCTCTCTCTCGTCTTTCCACAATTAGTACTTTGAAGCTTTGAAATCTGTTAGGTCAGAAAGCCCACAGTGACACCAGCAAGTCCTCTTAACCCAATTCATTTTTGAAGAAATTTGAATGCTCCTTACTGTCCCTGTGCCATTCCCCAAGGTTGTTTTGAGCCAACAGAGAAACTTGGTGTTTTTAAACTAGCCTGAAAAAACACATTTCAAAAGTGAGCTGGTATCTTCATTTAAAACCATATCCCCCTAAATGGACTTAATATTTGTGAATAGGTCCTGGAGAGAACTCTCTGGAAGAAGAAGTTAAAAAAAAAAAAAACAGACAATGCTTTGCTGTTAATTTGTGCTCTGGTTACAGACAGGGGAATTTCTGTTTTCGTGTGCTTTTCCTCTGCCATGTGCTAAACTGGTCTTAAGCTATTTTGTAGACAGTATAGCAAATGCATTACGTGTCCTTAGCCTGTCTGTGTAAATGCCTTTCTTTCCTTCTGAATCGATCAAGTGTCTTATTGAGTACCCTCTGTTGCTAAGCACTGAGTAAAGTACTCAGGATTATACAGAGAGGTCCAAGACTTGATGCTCCATTTCAGTTCGCAATACAGTTAACAAGACCGAATTAATGGAAGCTTAAGAAGCAATGTATTGCTTGGTATGATCTAAGTTGTCAGAACAATGAGGAGATGTGTTAGGGCTGAGTTAAGGAAGCATCAGTGAACAAAGTAGCCTATTGAAGGACGGCCTATTGAAGGATGTTCTAAACAGGCAGTCACCAAACGACAAATTTCTTTATGGAGACAATAACATTTGGCCAAGGCATCACAAACTGGGAAGTAGTGAAAAGCCTATTTCTCTGTTATTCCATATTTATAAACATGAATGACAAGTGAAACATTTCACTCTAGACTAATTGTATTAGCCATGCAGTTTCCATCCAGAGCAATGTGCTATTCTAGATATAAAAATGGTCACGGGAAAACCAATTGTTTCTTCAGCTTCTCACTTTTCCTGAAATGTAAGTGCATCTTTTTTTTTTTTTTAATGATAAGGAAGTTGGTAAGCTAAATGTATTAAACTTTCTTGTTGTAGTCCAGCCTGACCTCAGATTCACTGTATAGCCTAAGCACTGGACTCGTGATGCTCCTGCTTCTGCTTCCCAAATGCTGGGGTTACAGTTGTGCCAGCAAACACCATCCCCACCTTCTAAATGGTTTTTAATGTCATTGAGCGACACATTAAGTGAGAATTCCAGTATGTGATCTTAACTAACCAGATTAACTAAACAAAACAGACTTGATATTTGGTAATTAACTGCACCAAAAATTTAATTCCATGATGAAAAAGGAAATGTATATGCATATTGTTAATTATGTCAAAATAAACTACTCTAAAGCTACCTTAAGCTTCTCAGGTATCTAAAGATGCAAGCAGGGACTTACAATGTAGCTTAAATGTAGCGTCATAAGGTCCATCGTGTACTCACATGCCTATGTGTTAGCACTACCTTGGTTTAGTAAAACCACAGTAATTTTCCTCTGGCCAGAAACCAGACTTTTGTGTAGGAACTACTCCTACACAAGGAAAAAGCCTGGCTTCCTAGAACTTTATTAGGATTGTAATTTCCATGAAATGTCACCAAGACCAGCATATTGTCACACCGTTTTGTAGCGCCTGAGAAGCACAGAGATCACCCCCACCCCGCCCAGCTCTGCCACATTAACGGTGAGGACTGTAAAGAGTGGCTCTGCATGGCTGAATACTCTGACTATCCTGGGTCCCTTTCGGAACCTCATTTCTGTAGATATCCTGGGGTACTCACCCTTGCTGTGCTTTGGGATCCTGCCAAGTAGTTCAGGACTTGAGGGTCTCAGAGGCTTCTGTGCCTCTGAAGGTAAGTGAGGACACTGACTTTACTCCAGACCACAGAGCTTCCAGGATGTCAGCTCCTGAGAAAGCTGCTTAGACAAATGGATGCCTGAAAGTGACCATGGTCAGTACAAGCCAGGTTAAGGGCCAGCTTCATTCTATTTTCATGGGAAATTCAATACTTTGATTAAAATTTAGCATTTAAAAAGTCTTAGTCAGGGGCTGGAGAGATGGCTCAGCGGTTAAGAGCACTGACTACTACTCTTTCAGAGGTCCTGAGTTCAATTCCCAGCAACCACATGGTGGCTCACAACCACCTGTGATGAGATCTGTTGCCATCTTCTGGCCTACAGGGACACATGCAAGCAGAATATTGTATACATAATAAATAAATAAATCTTAAAAAAAGTCTTAGTCAATGTAGATATGGGTAAATATTATATGAAACTTGCAAGTCACCATTCTACCTTTAGAGACAGAGGCTTATATTCATGTAGCAGACTACATGAAACCCCATAATAAGTGTGTTTTCCATACAAAATATAACACACAAGTTCATCTTAGTTCTGAAGCATAAACTTAAACAGTGAAGTAAATTTGATTCAGATGTTTCAAAGTAAAAGTGAAGTTTTCTGCTTGTTAATGAAGATAGAATACATGTTTCAGCCACTGGGGCCAATATTTCTTTCCTTTATGTCAAATTAGACTCTTTTACCAGGTTTATTATTGAGTAGCCCTGGGGAGCAATTTTTTTTTTTAAACCTAAAGCTATTTCTGTGTAGAGTCGATCATCATCTTTTCCTAGAGGGATGGAAAATTTGGTCATGTTCAAGTAGTGTAGAAGAGTACTGTCTGATTATAACTGAATAACTAACTTTGGAAAACAGCACTAAAGTTGGCTTGTCATCTGTGAGTCAGGCTCAGGCCAGACCATACCTCTCAAGGTAGACATTGTGGTTTCTTCTAAAAGCTTTGGATCATCCACCGTCCATCTTCCCAGGAAGAGGTGGATCTCGGGACTGCAAGTGAGAACTTGTTTTGTTCTTTATTTTGAAAAAGGACGAAATGTCCTCTGTATCTGAAACCACACAGGGTCTAAGAGAAGATGTTCTAGAGGAGGCACCTGCTGAACAGATTGGTTGACTATCCTTTCATGGATGGCATCAGGCCAGGAGAAAGACAGAAAGTGTCATTTAGCAGCTCCTTGAAGGATGCTGTCCTGGCCTCAGGGCTGAGGTCTCTGTGGTGTAACTTGTCATTTTTTTCCCCTAGAGAGTTCCTCTTTGTTTCCATAAATTGTCAATAAATATGATAAGTAACCACCACCTGTAATTCCTCTGGGGGAAAGAGATGTATCCACTCAGAGGCCAAGGTCTAGTTGTCCTGGGAGTCACCAGGGTAGGATAGCTGTGCCATTTCCAGAGCTCATTTCCCTGGGTTCTTCAGCATAGATGGAGCAAAGTGCCAGGGAGATGCGCCCATGCATGAAGCAGAAAAAGAGGAACCTGAGCAAATGTGTGAAAGCTCCTTTGTCTCACCTTAGAAATATACCAACGACACTTTGAAGTTGACTGATTTGTGTAAAGTAAGTAGGTAGGACGCAAGGTATTATTTTCAGAACTTTAAAGGAAAATGTGACCTTATTTTACAGTCATGTGTATCTGAGGCTTGAACATTTAATTACATATTTTTGTAAGAAGTACCAGAGACTGTTCATTTCATACTGGTGAGCATAGTACATCATCACTTGACAGATCATTTCCCAGAATATCATGAATGAGTTCCTTACAGAAGTGTAAGGAGACTACCTACCAGTAGACCTTGCCTGCAGAAAGTAGACGATGGCCATGTTCTGTGACCTGATGAGTTTGTATAAGAAACCTAGAAACTTTGAAGAGAAAGAGATTTTAGTTACTGCCTACCTCTTGGGGTAGACCATGATGAATAGACTGTTTTGCAAGAAAGATAACAAAGGTTTGCAAAAGAAATGCATCAAGAGCAATGCGATGGAGATGATTCTTGGACGGTACAAGATGGAGACTACTTTTAATGAAGAAGTGCCTGAGATCAGATTTCCCTTTGGGTCCAGCTACTCTGCTACATGCTTGAGTTTTGGGGCAAGGCATGGGTGTAGTTGACTCTGGTTGAAATATGGGGGGCTCATTTCAGGATGGATATGTTTTGGGGACATGGTGTTTTTCATAATAATATTGTGTGAGTGCAGAGTACAGAGAAGCTCCAAGACTAAGTTTCTTCTCCCAAGGGACTCAGTAAGCCTTTAGCTTTTGCAACTTAACATTTCAACAAAGAGTCTGTATGTGTGTGGGAGGAGGATGTTTGCCAGGGTCTCAAGAGTGAGATACTGGACTTTCCACTGAGTCACATGGATGTTTATTGGAAATATTAAGGCATATAGCTGCTTTGTACTTCTGTGTTCATGAAACGGGGCACAAAACCTTCACATTTGTAAACCTAAAGGGAAAACACAATGCTATATTGTGTAGGACAGCCTCTAATCATGTGATGATTTCTTCCTTATGTTTACTAATTTAAACAAGAGGTCCAGGGAGCCTCAGACTAGCAGAAGCCCTGGAACCTTTAAAAAAAAGGAGGGGGGGCATTTCTTGGGATCCTATGAAATCTTGCACTACTGAGTAGAGACAAACTCCTAAGTCTTCCATTGAAGATACTTTTGAGGAAAGCATTAAAAAAAAAAAAAACTACGATATGAATTCTAGTTAATTTGGCAACTCGTGACTTCTTATTTTATATTTAATTCAACATATTTGGTAAATTATATGTCTTCATAAATGATAAGGCACTGTCTCATGTACTGTATTATTTATGCCCCACAACACTTGATGGATAGAGTTTGACTCCTTGACCTGTTTAATATATGAGGACACCAAGAGTCATAGGGATTAAATGATATCACTATAAATGATCATAAAATGGATTAAATTTAAATAACATATATTTGAAATCGCAACTTTACAGTGGAGAAAACTGCCAAACGCTACCTTAACTGAGTGATCAAGGTCAGCATCACCAATGAGGAAGCAGATTAACATTATATACCTCCTGATACTGTGCAATAAAGTCAGTTCTGTGGGATTGTTGCCAAAAATACATGACCCTCATTAAAGGCATTCTATTAAAGATTGTCCAGAAATACAGAGTATCAAGGCCATCTAAGACAAAAATACTAAGACCTCTCACAGTGGCTGAAGAGTTGGCTCAGCAGTTAAGAGTGAGTTTTGCTCTTACAGGGTATCTTGTCTTCCTCTGGCCCCTGAAGGCATCTGTACACACATGGCATATACGTATACACACACACACACACACACACACACACACACACACACACACACACACACGTAAATATAAATAAATCCTAAAAGCAAACAGGAACTGTCGGGTGTTAGGAGACAGAAATCATGGTGGTTGAACTCAGTTTGAGAACAAAATTCTGTTCTCTGGAAGAATTGTTCTGTCTGGCAAGACATGTGATGAACTTGAAATAGGTTCATCGGTAAGTGTCCTGGTTAGTTCTTGTCACCTTGGCACAATCCAAGACCATCTGGAAAGAGAGAAGCCCAGTTGAAAAAAATGAGTGTCAGATTGGCCTCTAGGCAAGACAATGGCAAACTGACAATGGTTGACAAAGGCGTGGGAGGGTCTAGGCCACTCTGGGCAATGTCACCCTGGTCAGGTGGTCCTGGATTGTCTGTCAGCAAGATGAGTAAGTTATGAGGAACAAGCCAGCAAGCAAAATTCCTCCATGTCCTTTGCTTCAGTTTCTGTGTCCAGGTTCCTGTGACCCTGTTTTCCCTTCATGATGGACTGTGATGGGAATGTGTAAGACACAAGCTTTTCTCCTCCGGGTGCTTCTGGCGATCGTGTTTTATCACAACCATAGAAAGCACACCAAGACGATCAGGCAACAGTGTTCTGGCTGGCAGATGTTAACATTTGGCAGAACTGTGAGAAAGATGTACAGGGGAGGCATAGACGTACACTCTTGCTACACTTTTGTACAAATGACCATACTTAAAAAGGAGAGACAAAATAAATATTTTTTCTTCTAACAGAGACAGTTATTATCCTCAATGACAATTTATATACACTTCAAAACTGAGTGATTAATCTGCAGTAATAAGGCATTATTTATTTAGATGAAAGATCCGTTATACATAATTATACTACTGATGTTCCTTCTGGGTTCTTTCGTGTTCTACCTTAGCATTCCAGGGAGGTAAGGACTCCTGGCCTTGGGTTTGGAGAGATCAGATTTTAAATTTCAGTTCTCCCAGTTTCCACCAAGTTCCCTATCTGAAAATAGTGAGAAATAAAGGTGTGTGGATTGTTGTGGGATGGAAGGCATCAATGTACTAACCCCTCAGTACAGTGCTAGGTCCAGATTTCAGGTTTCTAACTATCATCAAGTCTAATTAAAAATGAGAGAGGCCTGTGAGGTGCTCAGTGAGTCGCAGGCCTGGATACCGGTGTTGAGTCCCCAGAACCCACATAAAGGTGGATGAAGAGAAAAGACTCACCAAAGTTGTCTTCTCAACTCTACCCACATGCTGTGGCATGAGCACCCTGCCCCCATCTCCCAATTTACACATACACACAGCTATACATTTGTAAAGGAAAACATTTAAAAATAAGGTGAGGAACGTGCCCCTGAGGACAAGTTCTCCCTTTTGTCAATGACAGTTGGATGGATAATTTAAACAACTTAAGTGGACACATTCACTCCGAAACTGCTTAGAAGATCCACATTACTGGCTCATCACGGAAAGAGCATTATTTACACAAATTCCCCAGGGGTATTTGGAAAACGGTAAGTGACTTACAGCTATACGCTAGCCATGGAAAGCATCTCAGCTGTCACCACCACATCTGGAGTCAGTTGTGGACTGTCCCTAGAAGAGGAAGAGAGAGGGGGAAAAAGAGGCTCTGCCCAGAGCCCCACCACCCCCATAACAGGGAGCAGAAAGGAAACCAGGATTGCAAGCAGGGTCCAGGGAGGCCTGCCCTGAGTGGGTGGAGAAGGTTTTAAATACTTGGAAAGTCTCTTCAAAGAACAATTAAAAACAAGCTCCCATGGTGGGAGGCAGAACTTCTGGGCAGCTCCTGCTTTCTTTCCCCAGGGTGAAATTCCCAGGCTTCTGGAGCTGGTGGAGCACCCTTGGCTGTGCACACCGCTGCTGCGTGTTCCTTTTCCCTTCGCGGGGGCTCAGAGTCGTGCTTGGGAGCACGCAGGGTGAAGAACAGCAGGCCCTCCTGAAGCTGAAAACGATTTCCAGTCAGCAGGTGGGGGGGTTGGAGGTTTGGGAAACCAGCGGGCTGAAGTTCATTTTGTGGACAACTCTTGGCCATAGGTGCTAGTCATTTCCAATGTTGTCCTGCTGAGCTCCCGAGGGTTTGTTGCAGATCAGTTAATAAACAAACACACGCTAACTTGCGTCCTGGGGGATAAATGATGAGGTTGTGTGACTGTGGGGTTAGATGTTAGAGGTAAGAAGGGAGTTGCAGTTGAGGACTTAGTATAATAAGCTAAATTCCAGGATACTCCCATACTTGGCCAGAAGACCCAAGATAAGTCCATGAACCATGCACAAGTTGTTAGTTATTAAATTAATAAATTTAAAGAATTATTGTGAACCAAGGACAGCAAATAATCTTACAGAGCAGCCAATGTTCTTTAAGATGATGTGAAAAGATGTAATGAATATTTTGGAGAACTGATATGATCTATAAAATAACTTCAATATGTTTTGAATAGTTCAATAATACAATCCCAAATAGCCATTTATTTGATCATCTCCCATACATGTTTTATGTGTCTTCTATGTGCCAGAACTTCACACAAGCCAGAATTTAAGTAGTTTATGGTAAATATTTTTTCATGACTTCATACTTTTCCCTTCATAAGAAAGCTTCTTACAATACTAACACCAAGAGAACTCTTTCCCAATCCAAGTTTCAATCCTTTTAAGCCAAGTGACAGTTCTGTGTGCACACAGACACAGTCTTAGTGAGGTTCAGTGGTGGAGGCCAATTCCCTGAACGTATGAGTAACCAAGAGTGGGTTGCAATCGGCAGCTTTGTCTGCACTGAGCAGTAAAAATGGAGGCTGTGCATCCCCAGAGTCTAGATGAAGCCAAAGGATGCTGATTTCTCACTGTGAGGTCAATCCCAGTGAGAACCTGTGAAGAGCAGACAGTGTCAAAGAGCAAGAACCATGACATTCAATCCATTAACATACAAGTCCAAATTGTCTGATGAAAAAATGTCCCAGCTCAAAAAAGCTGTAAATGAAAGAGAAGACTGAGGGAAGCGATATTTGAGGAAAAGAAAATGGAAGCTAAAAGTGAGAAGAAAGAGTAAATGCTGTGGAAGGAAGATGAAGTCCCCTCCCTTTCCTACTTCATTTCACCCAAGTGTGACTTGGTGGTGTTTGTGCTATAAGATGACCTCTTTTAAGGATCACACCCTCTAATTCCTGACCCAGCGTACAAAGCTTTGGTTCTTAGGATCAGGCTCTCTCTCCCCCACCCCCCTCTCGTGCGTGCGTGCGTGCGTGCGTGCGTGCGTGCGTGTGTGTGTGTGTGTGTGTGTGTGTGTGTGTGTGTGTTGTATGCACATGAGTGTATGCTGAGTCTAGAGGAAGACACTTTGGGTGTCTTGCTTTAACTCTGTCCCTATTGTTGCCTTGAGACCAGGTCTCTTACTGATCTATTTGGCCAGGGAGGTCTCGGGGTCATCTCCATCTCCAACGGTGGGGACACATGTGATATAACTTGGACATAGCTTTGTTACATACTGCTAGGGATTTGTAACTCAGGTCATTTTGCTTGCATAGTAAGAGCTCTTACCCATCAAGCCGTCTTTCGAGCCCCAGTACTTGTTTCTCATGACTCCTCTGGAGCATTTAATATTATACTTCCCTACACTCACCTGTCTGGATTTTCAGTTTCTCACAGTAGATTTATACACACATGCTTCATTGTTAATGTTGAGGGCCCTATATTCCCTTCCCCTGCCCACTATACCCTCCCAGAGATACCTACCTCCTTCTCGCCCTCATCCAAACCATAGATGTGCCCAGCTCTTTCAAATGTACCTCTCCAGGTCAGTTTCTTCTATACAGTGAAGAAAACCCAACATATTTGCAAATGAACCCTTCTTTTCCCACCGAAACAGAAATCCTCCTCTGTCTTGCTTATCTTGATGACTAGCTCACTGAAACCACCACCCAGGAACTCAGGTTGAACCCTGGGCTTGGTAGTCCCACCCCCTCTCCTTCATTGATCACAACCAAACTTTAATATCTCCCAAACCTCACTTTTCAGCTCCACCCTCACTTGTGTCTCAGTTTAGATCCTGTTTATTGTCTTAATTTGGAATTAAAAAAAATAGTTTCCCACGTAATTTTTCTACCATCATTCTTATATACTGATAATTGATTATCCACACTTCACTCTGGGTGACTATTTAAAAATTCAAAACTAATCTAATTACTTCTACACTTAAATGCCCATTGGTGGTAACCCATTGTTTAATGGCTCTTTGATGAGTTTGCATGCCACAGCATACCTGATGTGACCCACATTCTACAGTCTGCCACTCTCTCCTCTACCTGCTGCCACAGCCATGGCCTAGGTAAAAGCTCACCAAGTGAACAGTTCAAGTGTAAGGTCATACAGGCTTTCACCATGTCTCAGAAGATGGCCTCAGATGGCCATGAGTAATTAGGCTTCGTATTTCATTTTCCACCACCAGTATACAATGTGATTTATACATTGTGCTGAGTGGTGTCATTATTGGCTGTTCTTTTGATAGCCTCCGACCTTATTTGTACCAGCTGTTGAGGTTCCGTGTGTTGATCTCATATCACATCTGATACTTGCTCCCATGAGCAAAGAAGCCTGCTTCATGTTCTAACAAAATGGAAACATTTAACATCACACTTCCAGGATCTGAGGGTCTCTAGCAATAGTACACGTCATTAATTCCAGTCTTTGATGATCCAAGAAATATGGAAAACTTCCATCTCTTCCTTTGCAGGCTTTACAATTCTGCCAAGTTTGAAGCTCATCAGGATATTTACAAGCTAAATTTTGAGCTGTAGAGAAAAATAAATCCTCACATCTTCAGCTAGGAGCTTTATCAAGAGCATTCAAATATGGCAGTGTGGTGAGCAAGGCAAAACACTGCTCCCCATTTCAAGCTTTTGCAGGAGCAAGGGGTATTGATCAGGGACATGTTTCTAAGTCTGCTTGACACTCAGTTTCCTGATCTGCTAAATGAGATCCTTGGCTGATGAATAAACATACTTCCAGCACAAAAGCAAATAGACACAAATGATTATTTTACAACTGGGTGACAGAGAATGTTTCCTTTATACATCAGAGCTGAAGCTAAAGTAGCTTTTGTACTTTTTAAAATGAAGACATTTTAGTTTGTTGCCCACAAATGAAGTTATGGACATTTTAGAATAGTTACTGAAAAAGAAATCAGGACTTTTCTCACCGATGAACCTTGCTGATTAATCCCATTTCCTAAGTGCTGACCATCTACCAAAGAGATGGAGAGGGAGCTTTCTGCCTGCTTCAAACAGATTTTGGTGGGATAAACAGAATGTGAAATTACTTGTGGCTCTGAAGTCTGTGTACAAGGAATAACAGCTTGACACTTGTAACCAGCTAGTGTCTGGCCCCTAGGAGGGCAGAGTTGGGGGCAGCTTGAGACAGGGAAAGGACAGGTGTGGCAGGTGACCCAGAGAGGTGATTTTATTATTATATAGGGTGTCACCAGGACATTGCAATAGTCTCAACCCTTTCACACGTCTTACAAGAGTGTGGACTCCTTTTCTTCCCTTTCAGAAATGTAGCAGATGTATAAAGTCTGGACTCAGATCAAGCAAGCCAACATTCCAGTCTCATCCAAATAGGAAATCATGATATTCTCTGGGTAACTATATTTTCTGATTAAACCACACCTTATAAATTGAGGATGGAAATATGTATGAATAAAAAACCTCCATGTGGAAACTAGTACACAGAACCTATACCTGTGTATATATGGGAAATGCACATTAGAAAACAGAAAAAAAAACATTAAATCCATCCACTGATCTTTGTGGGAAGCATCCAAAGCAGCAAAGAAAATTTCAACTTTAAATGTTATGCTGGAATAAAAAATTAATGAGTTGGATATCTAACTCAAGAAGTGATGTGTGAAACACAGCATAAAGCAGGGCAAGAAGAAACAAAAGACCAGAAAGTATTGAAAATCTATTTGCTGCCTTAGAGAAGAAATACCTGATCAACAGATTATTCCTGAAAAGCTAATAAAATAGATAAATCTTTGGTCAGATTTCTCAAGGAACAAAAATATTAGAAATACAAGAGAGGAGCCGTATCTGCCTATACAGCCTAGAGAGAAAGTAATAAGAAGAGGCTGAGTAATTTGGTGTTCGTAAATCTGCATACTTGAGTGAATAGGCAATTTCCTGGAAAAAATAACTTATCAAAACTGACTTGTGAAAAATATAATACAGCTGAGTTGTACACACACACACACACACACACACACCCCAGGCACTGGCAAGACTCTTTTATAAATTCTCCCACATATCCCATGAGTTGGATCATCCTTTTCATATCTAATTGCTTTACTCCCAGCAAGACAACTCCTTAATGTTTGATTAGAATACATGTAAAACTTGAGATGCCTGAGGTAGAGAAGTATGACACCAGAGAGAGAAAGTGTACTTTAATCTCCTTTGTCCCCAGAAATATAAACTTCCCCCTAAACAAAGCCAAGCCTAGCAAAGCGTTTGCTTCACTGTAGTTTCCACATTCCAGGTTTAAAAAAGTAAAGTCATGTGACAATCCTAATGCTTGTAGAAAAAAGGGGGACTGACTTTAGTAACTTCTGAGACAATAAACACTTTTGGAAAACCAGAAATGAGCGTAATTTGTCATTATAACAAGTATATTTCAAATAACTCATAACAGATACCATATATTATAGGAAAAGTTTAAAGTATTCCATTAAAATATGGAAATATGAAACATTAAACAGCTGACCATTGAAACCATTTAGGCTAGAGTCTCTCCCACCACAAGACCAGGAAGTAAATAAATAGAGAGAAAAGAGGAAAGTGTCATCATTATGGATGATTTGACTATAAATACAGGATTGGAAGAGAATCAGCAGAAAGCTAAAAAAAGGAGCAGCTCAAAGAGTATTGACACATGAACGTAATTCAGAAATCAGAAGGTATAATTGAAACAGTACTAGCAACAAAAATACAAGATATCTAGGAATAAATGTAACAAAAGTGTACGGGACACTTTGAAAAATAATTGTAACATCTTGGAAAGATAATAAGGACATTATAGTTACTACAGAATACGTGTCCAGGGAAGAAATACCAATACAAAGAATAACGGGAATGTTCATGCTGTAGGCACAACAATCCGTGTAAAGTTTGACACAGGATGTTATTCATTACATTGCTAACAACCAGTAGGACAGATGCTTGCTTTGTTATCTTTTCCATTTAAAATAGTATTCACAACAACCAAACCAGATTATATTCACTTTTTAATAAATATTTTTACTCATTCTTTGTTAATTTTGTGCAGTGTACTTGATAAGACTTACTCCCAACTCCTGAGTTCTTCTAAATTATCTCCTACTTCGCCTCCCTCCAATTTTCTGTCCTAGAAAATTGTTTTTTTATTATTATTCTTCCAATTTGTGCCACCTATGGTTCCATCTATTGGAGCATGCCAACCTACCAAGAGCCATATCTTTAAAAAAAAAACCTGACTCCCTCTTCCCCAGAAGACATCAACTGTCCACAGCTCCTCAATTAGGGGTGGGGGCTCATATGAACCCCTTCTTACCCCATGTTAGAGTGTTGACTGGCTTGATCTTGTGCAGGTCCTGTGCAGGCAACCATGGCTGCTGTGAGTTCATGAGTCCAGCAGCCCTGTCATGTCCAGAAGTCACTGTTCCAGGCCTCCCTAACCTCTGGTTGTTACAGTTGTTTGTCTTTTTTTCTATAATGGTCCCTGAGGCTTGAGGGTGGGATATGATACAGATGTCCTGTTTGTGGCAGAGAGCTACACTGTTACTTATTCTCTGCACTTTGACTGGTTGTAAGTTTCTGCATGAACTATCATTCATGGCACCAAGAAACTTCTCTGATAAGTCCTAGAGAGGCATTAGTATACTGGTAGACAGATACAAAGTTAGAAAGTAATTTGATGCTATGTCTCTTTAGCAAAATAATAGTAGTAGGTTCATCCCTGGGACCTATGAACTGCCCAACCATGTGTCCTTGGTCATATTTGCAGTATTAAGCATACATTTCCTTCTGTGTAGTGGGCCTTAAATTCAATTAGAAAGCAGCTGTTTACTCCAATAACATTCATGCCGCTATTGCCCCCATGGACCTATCTTGCTAGGCTGGTCATTATCACAGTTCACAGGCTTTACAGCTGGGTAAGAAAACTGATGACTTTTAGTGACCCTCTATTACTATGACATCTAGAAGGCAGGCAAGAAGCTTGATGGTCAATACCAACATGAGATGTCTCCATGTCCTGACCAATGTATGTGGTACCTTTACCAATAGGGGCTCATCATTAAGCTCTGATGGTCAACAAAGAACATTGGAAAAAGCCTGTATGATTGTCGGGGTCTGCAGGGCACTTCTGACCAACAACTCTAGGGGAGGTATCCCATAGCTGATACTGGGTTTTTAATTTTTATTTATTTATTTTTATTTAGGTCCTGGGAGTTTATTAAAAGGAAGCTATGCTTAAAGTGGTAGGTGAGCAATATTTTCATGCAATGATATAGAGCAAGGGAAACTTAGAACAGAAAGCAGGCTCACATAAATAAAGGATAGAGTATGAAGTTAAATGTAGTCACTTTGTCATGTGTGGAAAATTCCTCAGCATTTCTTGATTGCTGTCTGAAGATCATAAACTCTAAATATGCAAACTATCAGAAGATAATTAGTGAACAGACAATCCCATCAAGAAAACCATGTACCCACTTAATTAGCTGTTGATTATGATGACACAAAGATTGATGTGGATAAGTTACCATATTCAGGTTCTGTTGAACACAGGGACATAAGCTCTTAAAAATCAAAGGGATTTGAACGTGTTTCCCGATGTGATATAACAGAATGGACTGTGTATATCCCTGCCACACCTACTTGCAAGGCAAAGCGAAAGTGTGATATCCATTTCCCCAGATATACTGCTGGGCTTGCCGAGTGCTTTCCTGTTCCTGAAGTTTTTCAAGTAAAGCCGAGTGTCAAGGCTGACATGACAGCAGGGCAGAGAACGACTTCCTGGACAGCGGGTGGAATGGAGCCTTTTCTGCTCGGCTCACAGACACAGCCGAGATACAGTACTTCTGTTCAGGATTGGGATGTGCCGCTTTGTTAAGAGGCCTTGACTATGTGGTCAGTTGCCAGTGACAACAACAGACAGACTCCATTGCTGAGGGGGAGAGAACTGTATCTCAGTTTATTCTCTCTCTCACTGAAGCCTGTGTTCCAATTTTGTTAGTTGTTTACACTGAGCAAAATCAATTTTAATTTTTATAAAACAAGTAGAAGACCGATGTTCTAATGTCCTCCACTCTGAGTGTCCATCACTCATTCTCCTCCACTTCCCTGCTTGGAATCGCTGGCATCAGTAGAACACCTCCCTGTTCTCACTATCCCTTTTTTTGCTCAGTTCTTTATCCTCACTCCATTTGTTCATTTTCCACTTTCTGCTACCCCACTACCCTATTCTTCCCAGTTTCTCATTATATTCTTGTGTCTTAACCAGATTCCCTAGTTTTCCCTCTAGAAAAACGTTCTAACACTCACTCTTCTAAATTTTTCCCACTTCTCACCACATAACATCACCCAGGTCATCATTCTTACAAAGAAACAGCCAGGCTCCCAGGGCAGCAGATGGACACAACAGAGCAAAACCTTCATCAAAATGTAGGGCTGTGCTCCTGCAATCTCCCAGCTTCCTCTTCTCTTGGCAAATGCATTTCTTTTATTTTCTTTTTATTCTGTGTGTAGGCAGATAACATTTCAGATAACACTCCAGAGATTAATTATCATGAATTAGCCCAATTCAGTTTTTACTGCTATGTTTTTTATTATTTTAGAGTTAAATATTGGCTTAGTTACAAATCTATAAACTCCTCACCAGAACTCTGTATGTAACTTCCAGCATGACTGGTATACAGATCATTAGGTCCTCATGGGTACTTAAGAAAATTGTAATTATCTCTCTGTGCCTGAAAAAATCTAATGACCAATGGGAACCAGTGTCCTGACTGATCAGTTTGGAGAACACTCTTGATCTTCGTGTATTTTGTGCCTAACATGGCTCCATATGGCAGTCAAAGAGATTCTTGGTAATCTCTTTCGAATCAAATATTAGTTTCCATTCAGAGTATCTTTTGGGGGGTCTGTAAACCTCTAACCTAGAGTATTCATATGCCTATGTATTTCCATGACTAAAACAGAGTACAAGGCTTGCATATAAACAATTAGCATAACTAAATTATTTCTTGGTATTTGCAAGCTACTTGGAAGGTTGTCTGTTCTGCTGTTTTTACTATTCATATTAAAAACTCTACAGGAAGGGGAACTTTATGAATAAACAGGTGGAAAACCCAAGGATGAGGGTATTAATCTTCCCAAATTTTCTGATGCATTTCAAACAAATATGGAAGAGGTAAGGGAAAATGATCTATTATACCACACAGCACCAACCTGTCTTCTGACATGAACAACTGATATAAGCTGAAAAAAAATTACTGGAGTGGCTTCCAGAGCTTTCTATGTTTGTATAATTCACTTAGCCAACCAGCTGGCTCTGAGTTCCCTACTAGATACTAGTAAACATACACTACTAGATACTAGTAGACATACACTACTAGATACTAGTACTAGATACTAGTAGACATACACTAGTAGATACTAGCAGACATACACTACTAGATATGGCTTCCCTAAAGACACAGCAACTTAACAGTAAAGCCCGTGGGGACTAACTGGACCACTGTTAACTGCTGGAGTCAATATCCAACCAGAAGCACAACAAATACTGTCTTGATTTTCTTCAATAAATACATATCTTAGAAATCAGGAAAAAAGTTTTATATTATAGTTTAGGACTTTCAAAAATTCAGAATTACACACAGTAGGATTTGTGGTAATGATGTCAGATCTCTAAAATCTCACCCCAGGGAGAATCCAGTTACAAAGTTTGGCAATTTGTTTGATTTCTTTCTAAAGACTTTACTAAAATGTTTGTGCATACAATCCTACAAAGAGGAAAGTGAACAGGTGAGGAACCCCTGAAGAGGGCATTTATAGCAGCCAAAAGTATTCATCTGACCCTCTGAATAATACACATGATCATTATACTGCAATTAAGATAATTAAACGCAGACAGTATGAAATGGTGGATTCCCAAACCAACCTTGCCCATAATTATACCTAAGACCATTCCAGACCCTTAGCGCCCTTCTCCTCACCTTGCCATTATAGTTTTGAGCTCAGAGGTTAGTCACCTGGATCTAAGCCTAGCTTTCTCACTGAAACAGAAGGGTCAGGAGTAAGAGAGCAGATAAGAGACACAAAGAACCATGGCTTTTGGTGTCAGGCAGACCTTGCTGTGAACACTGACTTTTTCTTACTAGCTGCATTATTGTGTGCTGTGGGATGGTCTGTATGTCAAATTGCTCTGATTGGTCAATAAATAAAACACTGATTGGACAGTGGCCAGGCAGGAAGTATAGGTGGGACTAACAGAGAGGAGAATGGAGAAAACAGGAAGGCAGAAGGAGTCACTGCCAGCCGCCACTATGACAAGCAGCATGTGAAGATGCCGGTAAGCCACGAGCCACGTGGCAAGGTATAGATTTATAGAAATGGATTAATTTAAGATATAAGGACAGTTAGCAAGAAGCCTGCCACGGCTATACAATTTGTAAGCAATATAAGTCTCTGTGTTTACTTGGTTGGGTCTGAGCAGCTGTGGGACTGGCGGGTGACACAGATTTGTCCTGATTGTGGGCCAGGCAGGAAAACTCTAGCTACAATTGTGAGCAAGTTTCTTGAAGTCTTTAGTCCTGAAATAGAGGTAAGAATATCAATTTTAAGGATTTTTGAGAAGATTAAGGAAATAAAACACACGAAGACCTAGAAAATTGGGGAAACCTGACTTAGCCTTGCGAGTATTGTCTACTATGCCACCAGTAATCACAGCTCAGTCACCTAGCTAAGATATCATTTGTTTATTCGAACAGTATTCACCGAGCACTGCTGTGGGTTGAACCTGAAATGTCAGCCATAGGCCTATGCATTTGAATGCACAGTTCCCAGTTGGTGCTACTGTTAAAAAACATTATAGAATTTGCTAGAAGCGGGTCACTGGGGTCAGGGGGCCAGGGGAGAGGATCGGACAAGTCTGTTTTATAGCTCATTCCCCACTTCATAGCCCTTCTTTGCTTCCTGTATGTGGATGCAATGTGTCCAGCAGTCTCAAGATCCTGCTGCTGGACTTCCCTGCCATGGCAGACTATATGCTTTCAAACTGTAAGCCAAGACTCAACCCTTTGTCCCTTACATCACCTCTTGTCAGGTAACAGTATTAAGAAAAGTAACCACTGTGGGCACATGCCATAAGCCACCCCAGTGCTGAAATGGGCTTCAGAATGTTCTTAAGGTAGAAAGAAAATAAAAATTAAAGTGAAACGTTTTATTTTGTTTGATGAAAAAAGTTTGTCCTTATTATAAAAAGGGTTAAGCAAACACCGAACCATGAAAGTTAAGGAATATCAGGAGAGGCATGCAAGAGAACAGCAGTGTCCTAGGGCAGGCATAGGCTTCTCAAGAGAGTCCGGAAGGTATGAAATTGAATAGGAAGTTACTCAAAATTCCATACCAGACACAGTCAACCACTCCTGTCATTATAGAATGAATGATGAAAAATCAGTCTGTAAAGGGAAGGGACAAGCAGCAGGCTTTCCATTCTGCCACGCATGGGCAACCCATTGTCAACTTCTCCCCAGCCACCTGTGTGCTAATCCAGGCCTTTGCTTAGGTTGCTCAGACCTCAATACTCCACAAAGGGACCAGATTGGGAGGAAAGCGAAGGGCTGTGGCCGTTATCCCTCCCTTGTAGCGCAGTAAAGTATTTTCATTTACTTTTCCCCCGTTTCATCTCCACTATAGGATTTCTTGAAGGAGAAAAGCTTAGTTGAAATCAGATTGTATGTATCTACACCAACATAGCCAGAAACCCAACTTTTTAAAGATTTCTTCAAGTGTGTGTATGTGTTGGCAAATGTGCAGGAACAGGCATGTGTGCATGTGGATGTGGAGGCTAGAAGGACCCATGAGGAGTCTTCCTCTATCACACGCCACCTTGTTTTCTTGAGACAGGGTCTGTTACTGAACCTGAAGTCACCATTTCACCTAGATTGGCTGTCCAATGCTCTGGCCCGGTCTCTCTCTGTCCCCAGTGCTAGGGTTACAGACCTGTAAAGCCATGCCTGATTGTTCACATCGGTGCTGGAATTTGAACAAAGGTTCTCCTCTTTACATAGTGAGCCATCTCCCAAGTCCAAAGTTCCCTCTTTCAGAGTTAGGATCCAATGCCACAAAAAATTATGAACTGTATCAGCCAACGAAACTTTCCTGTGAATTAACACACTATATTCTTCATAATTCTTTTAGCCAGCATCTAAGATGAAACATTTCTTTAGAGAGAACAGGCTTCATCTCTTCCACATAGGGCCTGAAGTTCTGGTACCTCATTGTGGTAGGCAGAATAAAAACCTTCAAAGATGTCCATGCCCCAATCCTAAGAACCCATGAATAAGCTACTTCACATAGCAAAAGCAATTTTTGCAAACATGATTTTGAGAATGAGGAGATTATCCTAAATTATGCAGTTGGATTTCCAGGGTTACTTGAATCCTTAAAAATGGAAAAGCTGTTTCAACTGCTGTCAGAAGAAGAAAAGCAGATGTTGTGTAGGGTTAAGGAGGTGCTACATCACTGGGCTTAGAGACTGGGGAAGAAGGTCATAAGCCAAGGGACGTGTCACTCTCCAGAAGCTGGGAAAGGCAAGAAAATGGATTCTCTCCTCAACCTTAGAAGGGATGCAGTTATGCCAACATTTGATTTTATGCCAGCAAATCATAGTTAAAACAAATAAAGTTGTCAAAATGAGTTGGAGAAGAAATAGAAAACTTGGGCACCAGAGGACAAGGAAGTAAGGACATCAGGCAAAGATGGCGACAGATCAATGCAGAAAAGTAGGAAGACAACCGACTCAGTGCCCCAGATTGGTCCAGAGGCTCCAGAGCATGAGCACCATGATGCTGTCAGTAGGCAGCAGCAGAAGCTGGGGTTGCAAGATGATGAATCATGCATGCCTGTTTGCCCACTTAAAAAGACCAAAACCAGAGTTAGGTTTCCCACTCTGCGAATTTCTTCTCTAACTCTGTCATCACATTGATGTTTATCATCATCCTATAACATCTCATGCATGGGATATCACCATCATGTGTCATTCTTTGTTCTACATTAGAATATCAGTTCCTCTATCCCACATTAGATTGTGGGGCCCAAGAACAAAGGGCCCACGAATATCTATGCATCACTGCATCCTTGGTCTCAGTGTAGAAACAGTAGGGCCTTTATCCAATGGTCTGCTCAGCCTGCTTGAGGCTTTCTTGTCAATTACCTGTGTACCTACAGGTGTTCCAGGTAACACAGCTGTGCTGGGAAGGCAGGAAGTGTATCGTCTAGTCTTTTGTGGTCAAGGAATTGATTTTTTTTGTAGTAGCTAAATGATTTATTAAAGTTCATTTTGCTTTATTCATTGAGTTAACCTTAGTTAGCAGATATGTGCACCAGAGAGACTTAACTTTGAACAAGAGTATGGAATAAGTTTGAGGGTCAAAACAAGATTATGGAACAAGCTGGAGAGTCACCATAGAAGGCTAAGGAAAGTATCTGGTTTTATTTAATGAATCTGCTTGATATACAAAGACCTGAAAATTGTAAGAAAATTGATCCTAAGGGGAGCCAAAGGCCAGTGGGTTGGACCAGCCAAAGGTCATTTATAAAAAGAATGGGTGGAGTGGATTACACATTGGGATTAATGATTTTAGAGTTTAAAAGTTTTGGGGTTTGGAGTTTTCCCCTTTGTTTTCCTCAAGCACCTTCCTTCCCCAGCAGGCTCATCTGAAAGCGGATGGAATCTTGACAAATCCTGTTGTGTTTCATGTTTTTCAATATCTCTCCTTCTCTCCTCCCAAGACATATCTTTACACTGATGAAATCAGGCGAAAAGATTTATGAGCCTCAGTTCTTAGGAGTGCCAGCTGGTCGAGGGGAGGTATAAAGTTTTCCTCCTTCATTGGCTTCCTCCTTGGGTCTACCTGGAGCAGGGTGATGTCTGCCTCTCCTAGCATGACACGGGAAGCCCTGATAGACCATTAAAACATGCCCATGACAGTCAGATGTATACATGAGAATTGCGTGTATTGATCGCCCTTTCCTTCATCGTCCTCTTTCTCCACTTTCTCTGTCTTCTGGTTAGTGCCTCTTATTTGACCTTGGACTGTGGACCTGATATCTCCCCTAATTCAGCTCTTGGCCTTTGTCTCTTCAAATACCCAGAGGCTGACCAGGACTTCCGGAACTGCTCCTCCCCTTGCTTCTTAGACAGGACTTGACATTCATTCCTGGCTTCCCAGCTGAGGACCTGCCTGTTCCAAGTTTCAGTCTCATTTACTCGGCATGTGACAGGCTGCGAGTGCCATGATATTGCTGCTTCCTGTCTGTTTTAACCTTCTGTGGTAATGAAGGGTGAAGTGTTCAGCAAGGAAAGTCCATCTTCTTTTAAAAAGTTTTCTCCTTAGAAAGAGAATGTAAAATGGCATTGGCCAAAGGCTGGGTAAAGAGTGAAGAAAGTTAATGTTTAGTTGGGATAGAATCTGAGAACTATAGGATGACGTTCACAATAATGTGGATGTACCTCATACGTGTACCATTTCAGGAGAAATCACAGTGCCAGACTGATGTGATGAGTGGAATGGACATGCTCCATTCCTTCTTTCTGCTCCAAAATTCATTTGATTTTTTTTGTCCTTGGACAGAGAACATATCACATACTAAATTGATAAGAACAAATAATTCACTTGATTGCAGCCAAAAAGGCCACGAAGTCAAGTATGCACTTCATTTTCCCAAAAGGTAACTTCAGGCATTGTTCTCGCCCGGGTTCTGCTCAACCTGCCTCTTCTGGTGGAAAGTTGGTTGCTAAGCTTACAAGTAGGTCGTCATTTTAACTCTTTTAGAAATAAATGCTACCAGTTGAATGTGGTGGTGCACGCCTTTGATCCCAGCACTTCTCAGGTGGGTCTCTGATTTTGAGGCCAGCCTACTCTACAGAGTGAGTTCTAAGACAGCCAGGACTACACAGAGAAACTCTATCTCAAAACCAAAATTAAAAAAGAAAGGAAGAAACAAATTGCCACCATTGCACCTGTCTTTGGATAGCCAGAATCGTGATTTCATACCTCCCAAGTCTCATCCATCCCTTTGGAGATTCACATACCATGAGTAATTGCTGAACATCAACTAAACACTACTAAACACTGGCTGAAATCCAAAGATGAATCATACATAACTTATTCTTATTGAAATTTAGACTTGTAAACAATAACAACAGATCAGCCATTTACTAAGGTCCTTCATGTTATGAAATGTACGGTTATATACATATTATTTATCTCATTGACTTAACAGTTGGATAACATAAGTCATTTTTCTCTAGTCTTTGGCAATGATATATACTTATTTGGAAAGCAGGCTTGGGATTAAGCTCCACTAAAAATGGGATTGGTGTCTGCTGAGACTTCTGTGCCAAGCAGAGTGCTGAGGAATGCTACACACGATGGCCTGTCTTCATTATAAAGATAAGGAAATTGAGCATCAGCCAGGTTTAAAGAATTTACCCAGACGACTTAGCTAATAAGACACAGAGACAGCATTTGAAACTGAGGTCTAGTGCACTCAAGGCTGTGTGAATCTTTCTACCACTCTACAGAACTGCCCCGCACAGCTCTAACGTAACTTGGAACAAATCTAGTGTATTAGGAACTCTGCATGTAATAGTGTTGGAGAAAAGGAGAGATACAGCTCTGTCTGGAGCCGGTCACGTGTGCAAAGAAATGTAAGAAAGAGAGACAGTGTGAGCAATGGTTCACAAATGTGCTTTGTGCACGGTCAGTGAGCATAGAGTTAACTGGAATCTCTTGAGCAAGAAGCAGAGAAACGTGGATGAACTTTGAAGACCTGTGATCCATGAAATAAGCCAGATATATAACAACACATATTTCATGGCTTCACTTTCAAGAGATGCTCGCAATAGGCAAATCTGCAGAGACAGAAAGTGAACTAGAGGTTACCAAGGGCTCACCTAAGTTCTGGAAAAGGATAACAGTAATGGTTGCAACAATTGTGAGTGGCCCAATGCCACTGAATGGCACATTTAAAAATGGAGGAAGTGGTAAATTTTATGTTAGGAATATTCTACTATGATTGAAAAAAAACTTGGAAAACTAATTTAAACTATTTCTCAAAAGCTGTAGATTCTCATCATACATTAATAAATGCAGAAGCATTTGACATAAAAGCCACCAGCCTCAGATGCTTCCTGAGCCCTCAAAACATGCTAGTATTAATCAAAATGTTCTGTGCATGTAAAATATACATCAGGTTTTGAAAACTTACTAGTTAGTGTATAAAATATTTCATTAATGATATGTTATAATGGTAACAGTCTAAAATGATAGCATTTGGGATATGCTAAGCTAGTAAAACAGTTATTTTTTAATAAAGGAGAAAGGGGTGGAGAAGAGGTTGAGGGTTGGAGTGGGGATGGGAGAAGAGATCAGACTAGGCAATCCATAAAGACCCCAAACCTTCAAGCCCCTAATGTTTCTCTAGGTTGGACTTTGAGATCCACTGGGCAGACAACAATAAGATTTTGTAAACAAGAATTTACAAGGCCCAAAGTTGTGCTTTGGTGTACTCACCTAGAAGAAGTCTATAAAGCGAAGTGGAGGAAGGTCAGCAGAGTGGAAAGATGGGTTAAACTTTCTCCCCTTCCTCTCTAGTTCTAGCTCAGTTTGGGTCAACATTGGTCTTGACATTGGCAATGTCCTCAACAAAATCTAGGACTTAGTGGCATGCTTGCCTGGCAATCTTTGTTTTTAAATATTTTAAATGTGATATTGTTTTACCTTCCCCCCTAATAGTCTGTAGGTTTAGAACACAATTTGAAGCTCGTTTTCCAGAGAGGAATCCAATTTGGCTCTTCTTATTTCTGTTCAGATATTATATGATTTTATTTTTTATTGCAACTCTTTAGAATGGTTCACAGATGTTGCTGCTAAAATAGATCTTTCTGGAACTATTTGGTTTGAGAAAAGTTTCTGTTGCCATGGATTAAACTAATAGGAGACCTTGTGTTTAAAATTCAAGGCTGCATTCACATTCAGAGACTAAGAGTATTTTCTTAAATTTATGTAACACAGTCATGGGGTGTTGTTGTGTTCTGTGCATACTTAAGGCCATCTCTCCTCAAATTAACCAGGCTAATACTTTTATAAACAAAGAAATTAATACCTCTACTTAGTTAGCTATGTGGGGAAAATGTGGTCACTGGAAAAGTTGGATTTAAGTTTGCACAGAAATATTCTAAAATTTAGCAAAACTTAGTATTTAGACAGAATTTAACAAAAGATTATTAGCTTTAAATGTCAACTAAACATCAGCTGAGCTTTGTACAAACTGCTGATGTGTGGAGGTACTTACAAATGTACCCTTGGTTTCCCTCTCCAGCCTTCTCTCTTTCATTAAGCTCAGCCTGCCACCAAGTTTGTCCTCATTGTCCCTCATATGATGCCTGGGGCTCTAGCACACCTGTACCTCCAATTGTGACCCAGTATGACCCATCTCTTAAGACTCAATCCACACCACTCTGTTTTCCATCTTCCAAAAAGGCACCTGCCATTCTAGATGTTTAAGTCAAATTGCCTGTTTTATCCACAGCACCGCTGCTCCAGAATGTAGTGCCCAAAGTAGGATGTGTCCACCACCAGCTTCCAAATTATGTCCCAGGGACACTGAGTCCCACAGAATCATAAGTTATAAAAGGGATTTATAATCTAGGAAATTTTACCTACTGTATCATATTTTGTTGGATATTTGCAATAGGAACCTTTGAGAGCTCATAGGTCTCTTTTAGTGGAGTGCATGATTATTGATTATTTTGTTTAATCCTGTGTTTTATTGATGCTAACTCCCCCATTTTGCATAGCATCATTTAACCTTCTGAGAAACTGATGTTTGCAAAAACACTTTCCTAATGATGACTATAGAGGATTTTCACTCTTATGTCCTAGCTACTCCATAAGATGTGTTAGTTCCTTGTGTCATAATACTAAAGAGAATTATCTTGAGGCAGACCTACAGGCCTCGCCTCCTCTCTTCACTCTTCAGTTTAAGATCACAGCAAGGACCCTTATGTCTCCTCAGTTTCCTGAGTTTTTGTAAGATTTGTAAGGTTGCTTTTCCTGAAAGAATTGTCAGAATTAAATGAAGTCATACACCCAAAACATTTCACAAACTAAATACCCTGGACAAAATGTCCTTGCAAGAGGTGCTTACTGTGACTGTTATCTCTAAAATATCTCTCAAATATTTACTATTTTCTAATGTCCTTGATGCCTTCATGGCTCAGGTAAGCATCGTTTCATTTTTTTCCTCACAACAGTGATCCCCAATTTATACTCAGTAGCTTAGTTATTTATAAATTTGCCCAGTGTTCTCTTGTACATTATCCAATTAGCTCAATAAGTACTTCATTTACTCTGTTCACATATTCTGCACTCCGCAATTCATTCACCATACTGCCATTTAATTATTTTTAAACACAAATCTAATGATGCCATTCCCATGCTCCAGAACAGTTAATGAGCTCCCATTATCTATGTAATAGAGGGAAGTAACTCCTCATCGTGGCAGACACACCCGAGTCCACACTTCCCATGATGCAGTTTTATAACCCAGCCTCCCTGCAATACTCTTCCAATATATAAAACACAATGAGTTTTCAGAGTCCTGGGTTTTGTCGATACGTATTTTTTTAAAGTTGCTGTTTTTGCGTTTCTTTGCCTTGAAAACTCTTTCTTGCCTCTTCCACTTGCTTGAAAAATAACTGCTCACTTTTTCAGGTCCATTCATATTTTACCTGCTACATGAAACATGTTTTCAGTTTCATACAGTTAACAGCTTTCTCTTAATTTTTGCTTTAATAACATTTGTTGTATGTATGTAGTATTATGCTATATTTTAAATAATAACTTACATAGAGACTACGTCTGTATTGAATAGTGAGCTCCATGAAAGAAGATGCTTTATTGGTTCCTTTATGCTGTGCAAACCAAATACAAAATCTTGCATACAGTAGGAATCCACATAAATATTTATTAACTGCATTTACCTATAGAGAAGGCTTCTTACTACTGTTAACTCCTTAAGTAGTAGTACACATTAAGAGTCAGTTGATTGCTAATTTTCTCCTTGTCAAAGATCCTGCTCATTACAAAAGAATTCACAATAGGAGTCCTTTAAAAAAGAACAGATTCTATATCTAAATAAAAACACAATCACATGGAAATCTTGCAACACACGCCTACAACACACACCTGTATGCACAGACTTTCCCAGGAGTCTGTCTTGGACATCTACACTCTTATAGTTATTATGTTTTTTTAGAACAACTCTATTTAAACTAAATATGCAGGCCAATTAGTGTCCTGGCCCTAGAAGAACATGGTATCTTCACTTTTCCGATGGAGATTTCCTGGTTGGTTCTCAGTGGGGTGATCTTATCTGTACTCTTACTCCCTAATCTAAGTTCACTTGGAGGTCAGGTGTCACAGTTTGTTTCTGATTCGATGACCTCATCCCCTTCAAGGGAGCTACCTTTCCTTCAAAGAGCTGCTGTTGGAAAATCACGCAGGGGACGTACCTACTGTAGAGCAAATTTTCCAGACCTAAAGGGCCGCATCCCCGCTGTGCATTGTTCTCAACACCTTCTGTCCTGGCTGGTGATCAGGCTAGAAATACTGGCTGGTAGGAGGAGGACTAACTCCTCCAAGGACCTTCTAGTTTCCCACATCTAATTAATCAGGTTTCCGAAACTTAAGTGTTTACGCTTGAGGCATGATTCTTTTTCTCTTTAAACTTTGTGAGGCCCACAAGACTTGCCAGATATAAGTTAGAGATGTCTCTGTGGCAGGATAATTTCAGTACAGCACCACACAGCATTCTCTATGCTCATCTTAATTTTACTGATTCATAGGAGTTTTGCTCAATATGATGCTTGGGACCTCTTAGCTGGTCCTACTTCCTATGAGTTGGATAGACTGATTCCATTTTTGTCAGTTAATAATAAACTATTATCTATCCCTGCTACACCTCTGCCAAGAGCTTTTTCCAGAAACTACTTTATAGTTATTATCTAATCTTTATAAAACCATGAAGGAAGTGTTCTAATCTAACAGATGGTAAATGATTAAGGAACAGAGAGTTACAGAACCTGCTCAAGGTGACAGGGCAGTTCGGTGATGAAAAAACACCAAGCACTCATTGTCCATGGGTCAATCAGCAAACCTCACAGCATTGTCTGAGTTGATGATCACTTTTGTTCCACTTTTCTCACAAACAATTCAGTGGCTCAATAAATCCAAGGTGTATATTTGTGTACACTAGAGTTAAAAAGTGTTCTATAGAGAATTAGCTGCAGATTCTAATTTTGTTTTTAATTACATCTTGTCATACACAAATTTGTGAAACCGTTGATTAATTATGAAGGCAGTAATATTCATAGATATAATTATATACATAGATATAAGGACTTTTCCAGAAATTGTATGAATTGCCAAAATAACTTTTAAGGGTGTATTTTAGCATTTTCAGTTAATTAAAAAAATATTTTACTACAATGTGTTCATATTCATTTTAGTGGTATATGTTACTTTATCTTAAGTATAATTTATTATGAGTAGAAACTGTATGGAAGAGAATGCATGTTTTACTATATTTTCAAGTTTCATATATCTATTATGTTGGTCATAGTGATACTATGTGTATGTTATAAGTACATGGTAAATGGTAAATTTTTCACTTTTCTTTCTATAAATTGAATTTTAATATGAGTCAATATACTCCCTTTTCCTAGAAGAATAAAATATTTATAGTAATTCAGTTCCTTCCTATTCTGCCAGTACTTAATAAAGTTTGGTCACTCAACTAGATATTAGAGCCAAACAGAATATAAGTTTCACAACAAAATTTAGCCTCCATGAACAGAAGGTTTAGTCATTCCTAACAGATCTCGAGTAGATCATCTAAGTGCCAAGAAATCAGTAGGTGTTACAGAAATGTTTACTCTGAGGGAAGGTGAGAAAGCTAAGCATACATTTCTTTGATGATAACCCATGTGCATTTGACTTTACAATGCAAAACATACATGATGGGGACAAGGAATTTTTAATTCTTTTCAGATGCATTTTTATACCCTATAAATTTCTTACTGCAGCACTCCCTACCCACCGTGGAAGGCTATTTTGATATAATAAAGTTATTGTTCAGTTTTGATTGTCCAAGGAGATTCAAAAGGAAAAGTTACTATGAAGCAAATGAACTTAAAACATTCGGTCTGAGACTAATAGACTTTTTTTCCTCTTTCTTACCTTTTTATAGTGTATGTCCACTGACCTGACTGATTACAGAGCATGTGGTGACCATGCTTTCTCTTGTTCCCTCCTGGCTATATTACAAGTCTCTTTGATGGCATATGTAATTAATATAGCTGAATTCTAGGCAACGGAAAGTAAATTGAGATATATATCATTTCCAGGCCAAGTTCTACAATGTTTCGTGTAGGCTCCCTCTTCTCAGATATCTGGGGTTAAACAAACTGCAGGTGGACCTTGGAAACTGTATGTTAAAAATAGCAAAGCAAATGTTAGACCATGTTGTTGAATTACTGTATACAGTATAAGGTAGATTATCTTCCAAGGTGGCTGCCATCAATTACTTCCTTGCTTATAGGAAAATGCTATTCCTCATCAAGATATGGAACCTATTTTCCCCCACCCATCTTCAACCTGGGTTGGCCTTCTTGACTTGATTGTTCAACAGTTTGAATTGCTATTTTGATACTGCTAAGAGCTGTTATCCAGGCTTTTTAGAACTCAGGCACACTGCTGTATTAGGAAGTGTCATGAGTGGTGTTGAGAGAACCCCAAAGGCCATATTCACTTGTCAGATCTACATGTCAGTTATTCAAGAAGGATGCCACTCAGCCCCATTTGAGCTGCCCAGGTTCTGTCATGTAAAGGAGAGAGCTGTCCAATAGAACATTTCCCAAGTTCTGAATACACAAGCTCCTAAACTATATTGAAAATAAGTATTATTTTAAATTGCTAAGTTTTGGTCTAACTTAATAGGCACTGATACACTACACAATTTCTATCTGAACACCATCCTGAAATGCATATATGTTAGAAATAAGTTGACATTGTCTTGATCCTACTTGTTTAAATTTAACCATCATTATAGGAAAGGGGAGAGATATGCCTTTCACTTTCAGTATAAGTGTTAGAAGAAGAGAAAAACGGAGAGAAAAAAGAACTGACAAATCAGTTAATCTGATTGTACCTCTCTGTATTGAAGTTTAAGAGGCAAGGAAAATCTCAGAAGCCAGACTTAAATCAGAAGGGCTCTCTGCCTAGCTGTCCATGAGGATCACAGAGGAAATTCCCTTGCAAGACTGCCATCAAAATGTTTGAGCGAAGTACAGTGTAGTGTGCAGGATATGGGAATATACTAACAAGACAGACTCAAGTCAAGAATAGAATGTCCAAAGCCCTCAAGTTTCTGTGTGTTCTAGGAAAAGGCGTAGAGTACATAAGAATGAAGACACAGACATTTTATTGGAGTATCCATTTGTTATGGTTTGGATGCAAAGTGTTCCCCAAAAACTCATGAGTTGAAGGCTTGGTCTACAAGGCAGTAGTACCCAGTGATGATGGACAGATTCATAACTCTTGGGCTATGGCAGAAAGTTTAGGAGGTTGAACCTGGTTGGAGGAATTAAGTTGCTGCAGGTGTAAGTTTAAAGTGTATGTTTCATCTTTCATGGCATCCTTGGCTTTCTCTTTCCTTGCTTTGTAGCTACCATGCCCCTCATGCCCACTCACTATGTTCTGCCTCATCACAGGCCAGATACAGCAGGGCCACGTGACCATGGGCCGCATGACTATGAGCTGAAACCACCAAAATGATGAGCCCATTAAAATTTTGCTTATTTAAAGCTGTTATCTAAGTATTTTTACACCAGAAAATTGGTGCCAAAGTCACAATGTAAAGAATTGGCAGACATGGATTCGCAGTCACAGTTACACCTATAAATCAAGTAAGAGGAACCATGTGCTAAGACACGACAGTTAGGCTCCATCAAATTGAGAGACCAGTCTATCAATTATCTAAGCATTATACCTTGACAACAACAATCCAGGACTTTCAGGGATACCAAACCAGAATCAACCAGTCACATGTCTGTTTTCAAGATGTAGCCTAAACCAGTTGAGGACCAAATCAGACCCAGTCTCCCTTTGCTACCATGAAGTCGCTTGAACCTTACATTGGCTATTTCTTGAAACTACCCTTCAGGAAGCAAATGAGAGGTCAATAAAAGGAGAGTTTATGCACTCAAATGGTACTGAGATGTAGTTGGAAGTTTTCCTGTGTCCCGGTTGGCCGGTGGTCAGGACAAATCTCTCCCACTCGAGTCCCCCAAGTAAACACACAGAGGCTTATATTAATTATTACTGCTTGGCCATTAGCTCAGGCTTACTACTGACTAGCTCTTAGACTTAAATTAACCCATAATTCTTATCTATGTTTAGTCACGTGGGTTGGTACCTTCTCTCAATTCTGCCTTGTCATCTTGCTTCCTCTGTGTCTGGCTGGTTACTCCTGACTCAGCCCTTCCTCTTCCCAGAATTCTCCTCCATCTGCTTGCCCCACCTATACTTCCTGCCTGGTTACTGGTCAATCAGCATTTTATTTATCAACCAATCAGAGCAACACATATTCACAGCATACAGAATGATATCCTATAGCACTGATAATTTGTCTAAAGAGACTGCAAGTCATTTGATAAGAAAACACTGTCTTGGTCTAGAATATCTCGTCACTATCTAGCATTGGGAGGATCTAGGATGGAAATCAAACTGATCTAAGTAAACAACAACAACATAAGTTTCTAAGCAATGGAGTGTACAGTTTGAGTACACTCCCAATGTATATACAGATATATATTAGAGTCATTCTTAGTTTCTAGATAAGCAAACCAAATCAAAGTGAGAATTTTATCCATGATACAGCAGACACTAACCTCTTTTCAAGCTAAAGGTGGTGTTTTTTTTTTTTGTTTTTTTTTTCTGTGCTCTGTTTCCTCCTGTCCCCATGGCCTGTGTTTATTATCCAGATTGTGGGTTAGATCAGAGATATAAACTCTAAGCGTGGTTTTGAGATCTAAACGTAACTACAGTGGGGAAGGGAGTGGAGAGAGAGCAAATGGTATTTCCAAAGGGTTTTTCAGAACACCACACACACACACACACACACACACACACACACACACCTGTACAGTAAATACATTCTTACGTATTTACACACATGGGCAAACATTGCAGAGTATCCATATATGCACAGCACTTTGTCATAATCTATAAAGAATTTATTCTGCATACCTGTCCTCTAGAACTACCAACACCTGATGGGTTTTGTTGGACTCAGGGTACTTCTTGTTCTTGTACCTTATGGAAGAATGTTGATGTAAACTATGGCTTGTTTGTCAAACACTCTAGTCAAGTGAGGCCACCACTTCTAGGCAGAAGTGAAGGGCTCTTGCCTTGCCCTTGGTGAGGCACATTGAGGAAGTTTAAAGGTTCAGTACAAGCTGAAAGAGAGGATCTAGGACCTGTCTCTGGGAATCATAGTGTCAAACAGCTATTAAAACTGTCATATCTTGCACTCAGGAGGCAGAGCCAGGCGGATCTCTGTGAGTTCAAGGCAAGCCTGGTCTACAAATCGAGATCCAGGAAAGGCACCAAAACTATACAGAGAAACCCTGTCTTGAAAAGCAAAAACAAAAAGAAAGAAAAAAACTGTCATATCTTGTAACATCATGTTGATTAGGTTCCCCAAGTAACTTGGTAAAACTGTGGGCATACTTTGTAAGAATTATATGGTGGTGGTAGGTTCCACAGAACACAGGGACCCTGGATATGTGGTACTACGATAATCCAAGAGTGTTCTAGTCCTCCTTGGCTATGTGAAGAAGTGAGAAGCGGTGGCACTCTTACAGAAGATAGAAGATGGGGCTACAAAGAAGAGCTATTATTTGTGGTTACTCATCCTACATGCCAGAGGGAACCCTGAGGAAGAGCAGAGAAAGTGGTCCCTAAGGGTCGGGGAGATGTCTCAGCTGATCAAAACAGTTTCTATGCAAGTATGAGAACCTGCGTTTGAGTGCCCCTCCTGCCAATGTGAAAAGTTAGCTTAAAAGTGGTAGGCTCACAGGTAATGCCAGTGCTATGGGAGTCAGATGTGTGACACCTGGAATCTTCCTCTGCAGTTTGGGCATGCGTGTGTGAATGCACCGCCTCCACATGCATACAAACACAAACACCTCCACACATATAATTTTTTTAAAAGTGGTTTCTATGTGTACTTTTTCTCCCCACCGCTCTTAGGAACATTCGTCCATTTTCTATATATCATTAACGTGGAGGAAAATAAATTTTCTAAAACATTAGTGGAGTCTCTAGGGGGCGTGAGACGGCTCAGTGGGTAAAGGTACAAAAGCCTGATAACCTGAGCTTAATCCATGAAACACACACGAAGATGGGAAGGAGAGAACTGATTCCTGAAAGTTGTCCTATGACCTCCACATGTGTATTGTGCAAATGTGTCCACTCCCCACTCATACACATATACGCTACTGATAAACAACAAATAAAATACATATTTAATTAGTGGATTTAGAAACTCTGAAACCTCAAATTAGTGGTTTTGTCAACAGATTGCTCATAGCCTCCCAGTCTTGAGAAAGAGTGGTACAGAGATGCTAGGCAGTGGGCAGAAGTGGGTGGTCAGAAAGCCATTGCCATTGTGACCTAATGCTGCATTCGCAGAGCAGAGCATCACTGGGTCCTTTGCCTCTCCATTTGAAGTGTAAACTAGAAAACTGTTGAGTTTGAACAAATTTCTAGAACCTGAGAAAAAAAATTTAAACAATCTTACAACAAAATGACAGACAGTTTGTACCCCTTTCTGTGCAGAAGGACCAGTTGTCATGGAAACTCTTTCAAAGGCCAGCATGTATGAGCAGAGTGGTCTGCTAATCCATGGATCATACTTGACTTGTAAGTGCCCAGTAGGTCTGAAATACATCTGTGAGAAGAACCTTCTGTGTCAGTGAACTTTGCTCCTAAGTATAGTGACATCTTTTCAATTATAGCAAAGTTCCCTTCTCAAATGTATGCACTGTATTGTGCTATCATTTTCTCTCTGTGCACTCCACTTTGGTCATGCTTCCAAATTCATTTCTTTCAGATTCATATTCTTTTCTTTTTTTTATTGGAAAAATAATCTTTTCATATAATATATTCTGAATACATTTTCCCCTCTCCCAACTCCTCCCAGATTCTCCCCACCCATCCAATTCCACATTCTTTCTTTCTTTTGCTTGCTCTCTCTCTCTCTCTAGGAAAAAAATAAAACAAATACAATGCTAATTTCAATTACAACTGTATAAGAAGATGCAAATACTTCTTGATTGGGTAGTCTAGCTAGTTGACAGACCTCTCTCAATATTCTTTTTGTATTTAATGTCCTTTGATTCATTAGATCACTTTTCAAATGATAAGTCCAAGAACAAGAGAAAATTCCTTTTTGCAGTCCCTTAATTACATAATAAGTCAAGAATCAGAGTCAAATCTGAAATGTTTTTATTAATAGTTCTGTTTTTATTTTATTTTTTCCTTTTAGAGACAGGGTTCTGTGTAACAGCCTTGGCTGTCCTGGAACTTGCTCTGTAGGCCAGATTGGCCTTGAACTCAGAGATCCACCTGCCTCTGCCTTTCGAGTGCTGGGACTAAAGGCGTGCATAATGTGGGAATTTAACAAGGCAACTCCACGTAGTTAAAAAGGAGGTTTATTTTGGGGGTAAGTTACAGCCAGTAAAGGGGTTGGTTACAGGATCCAGGAGAGGTGAGGTGTAGTCCAACAGAGCTCTCTAGGGAACTCTGACCAGTCTGCCATCCAGCATACAGGATTACTAGGAACCAAGAGGGCCAGCATATTCAGATCTCAGGTCTTAAGGGCTCCTGTCTCGGCCCCACCCCAGGGGCAGGTCATAGGTAGGTGTGGCAGTTACCAGAAGTCTCGCTAGGGGTAGTACTGCCAGGTCAAAGCTGGAACAGCTACCCACTACACGTACATCACCACTGCCCAGTTTAGTATTTCTGTTTAGGAAGCACTTTAGTTAAATAAATTCCTATCCACACTTTATGAGACATAAAGAAACTGGAAATAACAGCTCTTTTGAGTGTTCATGATTGGATTTTTTAAGTGGTTGGCTTCTATGATTCTCCCGTCTCTTACTTGTCAGAGCTAATTGTCAAAGACAAATGTTTTCTAGAAAAGATTTTTTTAATAGCAAAAGTGAATATATTTAGTCATTTTCATTTAAGTTCCATGTTAAATTTCCCTTTACACAACTAGCAACAAATTACAAATTATGTGTAGAATGAACAAGACTTGACACAAATGATTTTTATTGATGTTTTACACCTCAAGGACCAAGGAAGAAACTGACACCATTGTTCATCTATTCTGATCATAAACAGTTGTAAAGCTACAATAAGTCTGTGAGACATAGAAGAGTGATTTGGGAGGTAAACAGAGATACACTTTTAGGATCTTTGTAAGCAGACAGAGCACTTCGTTCTACATATGAAGGTATCTTACTAGCTATGGTTGCCAGAGGGAAGGGATACTTCAATCATTTCCTGGGAATTTTCCCTTATCTTCTTACCTTATTTCCATCCAATTTTCCTATCTTGAGCACAGCATCCCCTTTTGTCACTGTGTAATCTATACTTCTTAAAAAGTAAGAAATGAAAATGATCACACTAGTGGACTCTCAAGGGAGGAGATACGGCAACAGTGAAGTGAGCAGAGTGGTCAAGAAAATGTAAAAAAGATCCCTGGGCACTTCCAAGACTTGGGTATAGTCTGGACTTGGAAAACGAGAAAACTTGACATTCAGATAAGTGTATCTCACGTCATATGCTTGTTTGAAAAATAAATCGATGTTTTTTTTGAGATTGGTAGCTATAACACGAAGATCAAGATTTTATGAGAATTCTATGCCTCTGTGTGTAAACTATCCCTTTAATGGCTATGTGCACCAAAATTGAGACATATAACAGAAATGTTTAGCAAAGAAACATCTAAAATAATTTCACTTATTTATAAAAATTGTTGATTGCCTGCTGTTTTTCTCTTATTAGTTCATAGAACTCAAAAGTCTTATCCCCCCATGTAGTTTATATTGCTATGAAGAAATACAACTGACTAAAATACAGATGTAAGTTGATGATGAATGCTATGTAGAAAAATGAAGTCACACAACTTCTCATAAAGTTGTATTTGAACTTATACTTGATGAAGTTAAGAGATTAGGATAAGAACTTGGGGGAAATATTCCAAGTGGACAATACAACAGACATGGAGATCTCAAGGTAGAGGAATGCTTGGCACATTTAAACAGAAGTTCAGAGCAAAAAAGATAAGAGATGATGTAGAAGTGAGCTTTAGAAGGTCACTGAATGTTACATCATAAGGGAGTTGTATTTACCAGTGCTGGGAATTGAACTTAGGACCTCACACATGCTTAACAATTGCTCTATCAGTAAGTTATGTCCCCCAATCCTCAAGAAAAGTCTTGCAGATCATGTGTTCCAATTTTCTATTTTCATATAGTAGACTGGTCTATGAACCTAATGGTTTAAAACACTAAATTTATTTTGCTTTCATATTTGTATTTTTTCAGTGATTTGTGGAAATAGTAACTGTTTACTCCCTGTGTCAGTTTAACAAGGAATTGTAATACTCACTTAAATGAAAACTTCATCACATGACTGCCATTGGTAGTATCTACAATCTGGGACCTCATCTAGAACTCTGGGAAATAAGACTCGTTTCTTCTCTTTATAATCTTTCTATGGGGTCTTGGGATTTATGACAGAGTGATGCCTGGTTTCCAAGTCTGATTTTTCCGAGAGGATATGGAAGAAACACACAGCAGCTATGTGACCAACCTTGGAAGTCACAGTCTGGTGTCCTCTGCTGATTGCCAGTATAAACATCACACAGAGAGAAGAAACACAAGCTCCATTTCTTGGTTGTAGAATGACAAAGCTCTAGAAAAATGCAAGGGGCAGGCAGACATTCTGTGGCTCTCTTTGGAAAATACAATCTGCACACCAAAACAAAGGCTTTGGAACGTTCTTCAGGTGAAATGAATGACAATGGCAGTGTTCCATGCAAGATGTCCCTTAAATGTCCAATAGCTCATTCAGGTTTTTTTTTTTTATGTTGAAAGTAGACTGTGCGAACAAGAACCAAAATGGGACCAAATGTTGACTCTCTTTCTGTAACAGTGTGGAAAGTGAAGGTAATTTGTACCAGATTTGTTACAGAGGAACTGATGCAGAGTAGGGAGAGTTTAAATATATATTGAAGGTAGAGCCAAAAGTATATTAGTAGTAGGGTATAGAAGAAATGCAAAGTATCTCCTTCCTGATGTAAATGATTATTTTTACCAAATGAATGCTTTTCCAAAAACTGACTTGAAAACTGAACAAAATACAAACATAATACCTCTTCTAAGGCAGAGGAAAGTTCCAGTACTGCCATGAACTGGGTATCCAAGATGTTAAAAAACAAAGGAAAGTAAACCAATAACTTCATGTTTCCTTTTCCTTGGAGACATTTTCTGGTTTATAAGTAAGGCATATCTTAGAGCTAAGAAGCCGAGCAGAAATATGAGTTTAACTGGCAAAGGAGCTGAATGTCGTTTTTAGTAATTTCCAGGGGCTAATGAGACCAAAGTTGGAGTTCAAGACTATGTGAGTAGCCAAGATTAGAAGGAATAACATCTCAAAGGATAAGAGTGCAAAAATAAGTTCTTTTTAAGGGATCTAGTTGTTTGATGCTGATTTCTTTTTCAGGAAGACTTCCAAAAAGCCTATACACTGAGAAGATAAGTAGGCTAAAAGTTCAGATGAGCTCTTAATAGTGTCCCTCTTTGGATAGGCAGAATTTGATGTTCAGAGGTGAACAGGGATGGGATAACTTGCTAACACCCAGGATTTACAGCAAGGACCTGGAAGGACTACATTCCAGGGTTAAGGGAAAACTGAGATGGAAGAGCCTTCACAAAGAAGGCATTGCTCACCAGAGAATCATCTTGATGCCAATGTGGATTAGCATAATCTGATCCTATCCTATTGCCTGCTAGAAGGAAAAACATAGTCTCCAGATATCCTATAAACAGCTTTACAGTCTCTCACAAATGCATCCACAGTTGTGCTAGCTCTCTTAGGTTATTGTGACCAATTACTTGACAGAAACAACTTACGAGAGGGAGGTTTATTTTGGTTCACAGTTTCAGAGGGATCTCAGTACATCATGGCAAGAAAGACCAGGAGACTTCATGCTATGGGAGCTTTTCACAGAGACTCCTTACATTACATAGGACCTAGAAGCAGAGATAGAAGGCTAGGATCAGAGGCAAGTACAGCTCTCAAAGGCCCACCCCTTGAGACCTACTTCAGTCAGCCAGATATCACTTCCTAGAAGGTCCACAGCCATCATAATAGAACCCAGTCTAGGGACCAATCATTCAAATAATGAGTCCATGAGACAGGTTTCATGTTTAAATAACTACAAAATTGTCAGATATTATAAAGGAAAATAATAATAAAACAGAAATAGAATTATGGTTTCTTATGAATATATAAAACAACTGGGCTTAATGCATTCAAGTAAGGACAGGAAATTTCAGAAATTGACTTAAACTCATATAAAAATTCTGAAATTGAAAGGTGTATCAAATTTAATAAAAACTTAATATAGAGATGTAACACTATACACTTGGTTAAAATGCTAGTTAAATTCATATAAAAAGAGATTAGTGTACTAGTAGCCACGTAAGAAAAAAAATGTTGAAAAGTAGAGAGAGAAAGGAGAGTAGAAAGGACATGGAGAGAGAGAGATAAGAAGCATGTCATACAATGTCAAGATATTTAACCTATACACAATTAAGTTTTTAATAACAAGAATGATAGAAAGTGGTATAAAAACAAAGGTATATTATTTTCTAAGACAAACAAAATCCTCCAGGTTATTGTTTCAAAAGATACTATAACCACATGGAGTCACAACATAGTAAAATGATCAAATCCTCAGAACACTGAAGAAATAGTTACAGGAAAAAGAAACATTAGCTATAAGAAAGTCTTATATTAAAACAATAAGAGCATCTCTGACTTTTCAACAGAAATGGTAGAAGCCAAAAGCCAGTGGAATGGCATCTTCGCTGAAACAAAATAACTAATAATCTAGAATTCTATATCTTAAGCAAATATTCCTTTAAAAAGAGGGGCTGTCACAGCAGTTAAGAACTGCTCTAACAGGGAAGCTGAATTCAGTTCCTAGTATCCACACCAGGCAACTGTGCTCCAGCTCCTGTCTCCACCACTATAACACTGGATCTACAAGGCTTATATCACAACTCTTGGCTATTTACATGGTACTCTGGGATCTGAACTCAAGACTTCTTGCTTGTAAGACAACACTTTACCATGTAAGCCATTTCCCCAGTCCCCAACTGCACTCTGTGTTCTCTACTAGGACATAAGATTCCCTACAGAATTGGGGGGGGGGAGGATACATATTAAAATTTGTTCAGCAAGGTCATTAGGCAGTAATGCTAATGTTGAGGATTGTAAGGCTTCTTATGAATACATCTCCTTTAACTTTTCCCTACTCATCTCTTCAATGGGGCCCAAGAGACTAAATGAAGAAGGAAAAGGTAAGTTGTACGTGTGTGTGTGTGTGTGTGTGTGTGTGCATGTGTTTATCTTACCAACTCACTAAACTGTAGTCAGAAGGTTTCACTGATCCTGCCCTGCCCACGGTCCCACAGTTGCTTATAAAATAATTACTCAGAGGCTTATATTAATTACCAATTACATAGCCTATGGCAGGCTTCTTGCTAGCTAGCTCTTAAAACTTAAATTAACCCATTTCTATTAATCTATGTTTTGCCATGTGTTCCATGGCTTACCAGTCTGCTGGCATGTTGTTCCTTGGGTGGCAAGCTGGTGTCTCTCTGCCTCTCCTTTCTCTTCCTGTCTATCTGCTTGGATTTCCACCTACCTCTAAGCTTCCTTACCATAGGCCAATGCAGCTTTATTTATCAACCAATCAGAGCAACACATACTCTCAGCATACAGAAAGACATCCCACAGCACTAAACAGCTTTCCACTGCACACATTTTAATGATTGCAGAGTTCCTTGAAATTTATGTTTGCCACCAAATCTTTGTTGATGACCACTTAACTAAAATATTTACCATTTTGAATATTGCTTTGATAAATATATCCACAACAGTGGGATGACAGACTTCAAAAGCACCTGCCACCAAACCTGATGGCCTAGGTCAGTCCCAGGACTCACATGGTGGAAAGAAAGAACCCGTTCTTACAAGTGTCCTCGACTATCAAAGCACACATATTCACACATCTATCCTTGGGCTCGTTTTTGGTTCTTCCTTGGGTTTCTTAAAGGATGCTCTGCATCAAAAATATGCCTGATTATGGATTCTAATCCTAGCCACTAGACCACCAGGGAACAACACACTCAAGGGCAACTGAAAGGAAGCTCATAAATATCCTCAGAAAAGAGGTATTTATTCACATTTCTACAAATGGTGCCTGAGTGGTTGCTTTTTGGCATTCATCAGTCCATGTATCATATTCTGATCTTTGCTAATTCGATTTTTCCATCACATTTAAAGTTCCTTGAATTCCAATAAGGAGTTTTCATATTTTGTTCATTCTATTAAAATATCCCTACATCTAGAAATTCTTAGATGTTCACAAAGTTATATTGGCTATCTCCTGACCACTTTTGGATGCTTGGGAGCTCACTAGGCAGTTGTCTTTGTGTTTGTCTTCATTCTTGAGCTCCGTTTCCCATTAGACCAACTTTCCACTGATTCTCTCGGGCATTTCTATGTAGGGCATCATACTTTGCATAAGTAATGAGATAAACTTTTGTTTTTGTGTGTTATTTTTTATTGACTAGTCTTCCAGAATAATTTTATCGCAAAGATAGTAAGCATGATTACATTTATGTTTATTTTTTACCATCCACATAACAGTGGCTTTGATTTGCGATAACTATAATTTGTCATACTAAGCATTCTCTTTTCA
>CABHPH010000614.1:0-13541 GCA_902168325.1 Peromyscus nudipes
AGGTATTTATTACTTGTATATATTGTATATAGTTACTGTACTTTTGTATATATTTTTTCTTATGTTAGTTATAAGCTTTTTCCTTTTTTCCTTTTTAGTAAAATAGAAAAGGGGAAATATGGTGATATTTTCTTTTGTACTAAAATGTTATTTGTATGTTAATAAATAAAGTTGCCTGAGGGTCAGAAATATTAGCAAGCCATAGGAAAGCTGGGTGGTGGTGGTGCACGCCTTTAATCCCAGCACTTGGTAGGCAGAGCTAGGTAGATCTCTGTGTGTTCAGGGATACAGCCAGCATTGGATACAAATGCCTTTAATCTCAATACCAACCATAGAAGACCTGGAGGTCTGTACAGACAGGCAGTGATGAGACAGTCATGTGGTTGGGTTTACAACCAATGAGAAGGCAGAACTGAAAGTCTTTATAAAGACTTTAACACAGGAATTAGCTCTCCTTCGGAGAGGTAGGACCACCACAGGAGGAAGGGTAAGGTTTTAGCTCTTAGCTCTGACCTCTTGGCTTTTTTCTTTGCATTGTTTCTGTGTTTCTTATTTAATAAGACGGTTGGTTACATCTACATTTGTCTCAACAATTCTCGCTCATATAAACCCTCCTCTTTCTCACCAATTGGACTCCCAGAGCTCCACCCAGGGCCTGGCCATGGATCTCTGCATCCAGTTCCCTCAGTCATTGGATGGGGTTTCTAGCATGACAATTAGGGTGTTTGGCCATCCTATCACCAGAGTAGGTCAGTTCGGGCTATTTCTCGACTATTGCCAGCAGTCTATTGTGGGGGCATCTTTGTAGATTTCTGTGGGCCTCTCTAGCACTTTGCTTCTTCCTATTCTCATGTGATCTTCAATTACCATGGTCTCCTATTCCTTGTTCTCCCTCTCTGTTCTTGATCCAGCTGGGATTTCCTGCTCCCCCAAGCTCTCTTTCCCTTGACCCTCACCCTTCATTACCCCCACTCACCTCCAGGCTGTTCATGTAGATCTCATCCATTTCTCTGTCATTGGGCAATCCCTGTGTCTTTCTTGGGGTCCTGTTTTCCAGGTAGCCTCCCTGGTGTTGTGAGTCGCAGTCCAGTCATTCTTATTCCACATCTAGTATCCTCCTATGAGTGAGTACATACCCATACCATGTTTGCCACATGATCATCTCACTAGATTGCAGAAAAGGCATTTGACAAAATCCAACACCCCTCATGATAAAGGTCTTGGAGCTATCAGGAATACAGGGAATATACCTAAACATAATAAAGGCAATTTACAGCAAGCCAACAGCCAACATCAAATTAAATGGAGAGAAACTCAAAGCGATTCCACTAAAATCAGGAATGAGGCAAGGCTGTCCGCTCTCCCCATACTTATTTAATATAGTACTTGAAGTTCTAGTCAGAGCGAGATTAAGGGGATACAAATTGGAAAGGAAGAAGTCAAGCTTTCCCTATTTGCAGATGACATGATAGTATACTTGAGTGACCCCAAAGATTCAACCAAGGAACTGATACAGCTTATAAACACCTTCAGCAACATAGCAGGATACAAGATCAACTCAAAAAAATCAGTAGCCCTCCTATATACAACTGACAAACAGGCTGAGAAGGAAATCAGAGATACATCACCCTTTACAATAGCCACAAATGATATAAAATATCTTGGGGTAACACTAACCAAGCAAGTGAAGGACCTATATGACAAGAACTTTAAGTCCCTGAAAAAAGAAATTGAAGAAGATGTCAGAAAATGGAAAGATCTCCCATGCTCATGGATAGGCAGGATTAACATAGTAAAAATGGCAATCTTCCCAAAAGCAATGTACAGATTCAGTGCAATCCCCATCAAAATACCAACACAATTCTTCACAGACCTGGAAAGAATAATACTCAACTTTATATGGAAAAACAAAAAACCCAGGATAGCCAAAAGAATCCTGTACAATAAAACAACCTCTGGAGGCATCATGATCTCTGACCTCAAGCTCTACTATAGAGCTACAGTAATAAAAACAGCTTGGTACTGGCATAAAAACCAACATGTGGACCAATGGAATCGAATTGAAGACCCTGACATTAATCCACACATCTATGAACATATAATTTTTGGCAGCAGAATGTTTTTAAGGGTCACTTTATGGGTGCATTCTTTTAGCACAGTGGTTCTCAACTTGATGGATGGGACTTCCTTCGAGGTTGCATATCCGATATCCTGTATATCACACATTTACATTAAGATTTATAACACTACCAAAATTATAGTTATGAGGTAGCAACAAAATAATTTTATTGTTGGAGGGTTCACCATAATACTGTATTAAAGGGTTGCAGCATTAGGAAAGTTGAAAACCACCACCTTAGCAAAAAAATTAGCATTTGGTTTCCCCCCAGGTATCTGGCCTCCCTGGTTAGAGGTTCTTCGCTAACTGAGCAGCATCAAGTATCGGTTTCATCTCATGATGTGGACTGTAAAACCAACTGGATATTGATTCATTACTCCAACAAGCCTTGTGTCACTATTACATTAGTACATCTTACAGACAAGGTATCACTTTAGATCAAAGACTTTGTAGCCAGATTGGTGTTTACCTTTCTCTTCTGGTAGAGCAGAGTACACTGGGGCTCAGTCTCTCTCATTATCTGGCAATTTTACTTAGATCATCTTCATATATGTATATATTTTAGAAAGCTTCTACTCTACTAGGCTTCTGTGTAACCCCTCAGGTGACCCTTAGTTTTAGCAGTCTCTCCTTATATTCCCTTGTTTGCCTTCCTAGATTTTAGGCTTACTGGAGGAGACACTGATGAGAAATATAAAGGTACTTAGAAAAATGCACTGCAAATTAAGACAAGGTATCACTATGTAGCCCTGGCTGGTCTGAAACTTGCTATCTAGAGCAGACTGACCTAAAATATACAGAAATCGCCCTCCTTCTGCCTCCCCCAATGCTGGGATTAAAGATAAATGTTACCATGTCTAGCTAATTTCCTAACTGTAAGTATCAAAGAACAGATTAGTGAAAAAATTATGACCCCCCAAAAATTTAGACATATTCAGCCAGTGCTTTCAAGCAAGGGAACTTTTACAATTCTGTCTTCTTATACTATCCACATGTATAATTCTCCAGGTTAACTGAATAAAGCACACTGTCCTCAAAATATTAAATCATTCAAGAAGCATATCTTGAGAAATTAAAATTTATGCTAATTAAATTTTGAAATTTCCTTGTTCAGTTAACAATGGTTTTGTAAAGAGAAAAAATTATTCATAGTAACTTAATTCTTAAAATAATATTCAATTAATTGAACCAACATATTAAAACACAGACTGAACATTTATTTTGACAAACAAATATTATTAAGGTCTCTAATTAATTTTAATGTTTTATAGTTTTAACCCAATTTAATTATTACTGTTAAGGAATCTAATAATTTTCACCAAAATTTATGTGTTACCAATGTTTGTCATTTTAATAAACCTATGTTAATTTTGTCCTTAAATTGTCTGACTAACTAAGGGAATTCTATCAAGCATTTAAATAACTCACAAATTCTAATTAACTTTAAATGCAGAAAATTCTAATTGTTATTGCAAATGTTGAGTGAAATGATCTTTGGCTTACAACTTAGACTCAAGGACCAATGCAGTTAATGACACATTCTGAAATGGAATCACAATTTTCTAGAACAAATTATATCAAGCACTTCAGTCCAAGTATAATAAATATTCAAAACATGTTCATAAATTTAAACACACAAATGAATACAAGGAGCTTATGCATTTGATTAATTCTATTACTATATTTAATTATAAACCATTCTTAATCACAGAGGAGATAATTAAACAATGAAAAATGATGAGAAACCTCTAGCTAGTCTTTCCTTGATGAGTTAGATATCAGTCAAAGATTTGGACTAAGAAAATGCAAAGTGGGACACAGATTATTTGATGCTCCACTATATCACTAAAATGGTGATATAAATTTTTAAACAGAAATAATCTCGTAATTAATATGTGTAAATTGAGTTTATTTTGACATAGTTGATAAGTCTAACTTCTTTATAAATAGCCTCCTCTCTATCCTCAGTTAAGCTTTTTAACCACTATTTAATTACTTTTTAATGATTGGTACAAATTACCTGATTCTGAATAATTTCCTTATTTTTGATGTTGGTGAATCTATTAGATTGTTATTGTGATAGTTAGCATGACCTAAAGCAATCTGAGGAAGAAAGGGTTCATTTGGCTTACGTGTTCCAATCATACTCCATCATTGAAGGGATCCCAGGCAGAAACTCAAGTACAGTTAGCACCATGAAGGCAGGAATTCATGCAGAGATTATATGGGATCACTACTTATTGTTCTTGTTCTACATGCTCACATTCAGCTAGCTTTTTTTACACTTCTCTGGAACACATGCCTAGGAGGTACTCCACAGAGCAGGCCGAATATTCCCAAAATCAATCATTAGTCAAGAACATGCTGTGGATCTCTGCATCTTCTTCCATCAGTCACTGGAGAAAAGTTCTGTGATGACAGTTAGGGTATTCACTGGTCTGATCTCTGGGGCAAGCCAGTTCAGTTCAGGCACCCTCTCCACTATTGTAGTAGCCCAGGCTGGGGTCATCCTGGCAACATTCCTATCATGAGTTTTCTCTCTATCCACATGATGTCTCTCTATCATGGTGTATCTTTCATTATGTTCCCCCTCCCTCCCTGTTCCAGTTCATCTATCCCATTCCCTTATGGTCTCATCCCTCATTTATACATGAAGACCTCATCTATTTCCCCTTCCCAGAGTTGTCCACTCATCCATCTTTGGGTCTTCCCTGTTACTTAGCTTCTCTGGAGTTGAGGGTTGTTGCCTGATTACCCTTTGCTTTATTTGTAGTATCCACTTATAAGTGGGTAAATACCATATTTGTCCTTCTGTGTCTCGGTTACCTCACTCACGATGATTTTTTTCTAGTTCCATCCATTTGCCTGCAAATTTCATGATGTCATTGTTTTTCTCTGCTGAGAAGTCTCTTTTTGTAACACACATTCTTAATCCATTCTTCAGTTGAGGGGCATCTTGGTTGTTTCCAGATTCTGGCTATTATGAATAATGCTACTATGAACATAGGTGAGCATGTGTCCTTGTGGTATGATTGACTATTCCTTGGATAAATGCCCAAGAGTGGTATAGTTGGGTTTTGAGATAGATTGATTCCCAATTTTCAGAGAAACTGCCATACTGATTTCCAAAGTGGCTGTAGAGTTTACACCCCACCAACAGTGGAGGAGTGTTCCCCTTGCTCCATATCCTCTCCAACATAAGCTGTCATCAGTATTTTTGATCCTAGCTATTCTGACAGGTGTAAGATGGTATCTCAGAGTCATTTTTATTTGTATCTCCCTGATAATTAAAGATGCTAAGCAATTCCTTAAACGTCCTTCAGCCATTTGAAATTCTTCCTTTGAGAATTCTCTGTTTAGCTCTATAGCCCACTTTTTAAATTGAATTCTTTGTTATTTTGATGTCTAGTTTTTTGAGTTCTTTACATATTTTGGAGATCAGCTTTCTGTCGGATGTGGGTTTGGTGAAAATCATTTCCCATTCTGTAGGCTGTCTTTTTTGTCTTATTTATTGTGTCCTTTGTCTTACAGAAGCTTCTCAGTTTCAGGAGGTCCCATTTATTAATTGTTGTTCTCAGTGTCTATGCTACTGGTGTTATATTTAGGAAGTGATCTGTTCCAATGCATTCAAGACTACTTCCTACTTTCTCTTCTATCAGGTTCAGTGTAACTGGTGTTATATTGAGGTCTTTGATCCACTTGGACTTGAATTTTGTGCATGGTGACAGATATGGATCTATTTGCAGTCTTCTACATGTTGACATCCAGTTATGCCAGCACCATTTGTTGAAGATGTTTTCTATTTTCCATTGTACAGTTTTGACTCTTTTGTCAAAAATCAGGTGTTCATAAGAGTGCGGATTAATGTCAGGGTCTTCAATTCAATTGCACTGGTCCACATATCAGTTTTTATGCCAATACCAAGCTGTTTTTATCACTATAGCTCTATAGTAGAGCTTGACATCAAGGATGGTGATGCCTCCAGCAGGAAGCAGATGCAGAGATCCACAGCCAAACACCAGGTGGCACTCCAGGAGTCCAGTCAAAGAGAAAGAAGAGGGATTCTATGAGCACGTGCATCAGCATCATGATGGGGAAAAATGCAGGAATGACCAAACAAAACTAGAAGGAACCTAGGAAAGTTGGATCAATGGCTGTGGAGCCTGCATGGAACTGGACTAGGCCCTTTGCATGGTAAGACAGTTGTGTAGCTTGATCAGCTTGGGGGGCTCCCTGGCAGTAGGATCAGAGTCCATCCCTGGTGCATGAGTGGGCTTTGTGGAACCCACTACCTATGATGGGACACCTCCTGCAGCCTTGAGGCAGGGGAAAGGGCTTGGACTTGCCTCTACTGAATATCCCTGGTGAATGAGTGGGCTTTGTGGAACCCACTACCTATGATGGGACACCTCTTGCAGCCTTGAGGCAGGGGGAACGTCTTGAACTTGCTTCTACTGAATATGCCTCCACATGGGAGGCCTTGACTTTTTGTATGTGGGGTGGGTTGGGAGGGGAGAGGGGGATCTTTGATTGGTGTGTAAAATGAGTGAAAAAATTGTTAAAAAAAAAAAAAAGAACATGCACGCAAAGCTACACAGAGAAATCCTGTCTCGAAAAACCAACCAACCAACCAACCAACCAAACAAACAAACAAAAAAAAAAGAACATGCACCCAAAGACTTGCATTACAGGCCAACCTGATAAAAGCATTTTAGCTATTGAAATTTCCTCTTCCCTGATGAAGCTAGTTTATGTCAAGTTGACAAAAACCTGAATAACACAATGGGCTGAAATGTGTAATTATTTGAGTGAATCACAATTAGATTTTTGTACAGCTCATTATTGTGTCCTAGCTCTTGGTGTTAAAACTGGCCTGGATTCTGCTCTGGGTTCTGGGGTTATATAAATGATAGATAGTCTCATTTAAAATCCAAGTCATCCTCCGTTTCCTATTGTAGAAGTTCAAAGAGAAAATACGTACGCTTAATATTTTTGAAATATGGTAAAAAAAAATCTCTGAAGAAAAATAGAAGAAGGAGGATAAAAGTACCAGAATGACAAATGAGAATGCAGAGATATTTCCCCAAAAAAGTTTAGGATGGCCAAAGATGTCAAAAATTTTGAGATATGAATCAGGTTAAAATTAGCTGAGGAAGACATTCACCATCACACAGATGTAAACACACAGTCCAAATGTAAAATTCCAAACAGGAAAAAGGAATCATATCTTGGGTAGTAAAAGAACTTTAAAAACATGTAAGTAATTTAAAGAATACAGTAACAATGGTGGGATTATAAGGAATAATTTATAAGTAAGATGACTAGAATATTCTTAGAAATAATATATTACATTTTAAGCAATGTATTTATTTACATGAAATAAATTCCAATATAATTCAGAAGATGTTTTGCCTCAAATATCAATAATTTGAGACATATGAGCATTCAAGGAACTTAGTCAAAGTAGTACATAAAGAAAATGCATACCTTTATACATTATAAAATGTTTAAGTTTATAGTGCCTACTGCAAATGAAAATGAGTAAACCCAATAATTTATGCACTTGTATAATTAAATACAAAAAGTTGATTTGATAAATGTGAAAAATAAATTAAAGAAAATAATATTAGAATAAAAATATTAAGTAGAACAAAATCAAATATTTTTAAAGTATTTAAACTATGTTTATAGATATATTTTATGTATATGTATAATATATATTTATTATGTATATTATATAAAGTACATATATGCTATGTATTTATTTTAACTGTGTATATATGTACACAGTTAAAATAAATACAAATATATATATATATGAGTATATAATGTGGTGATATTTTGATTGTGCTCTAACAAATAAAACTTGCCTGGAGATAGAGTGTGGGGCTAGTCACTAGAGGCCAGGCAGTGGTGGTACACATCTCTAATTCTAGCTCTTGGGAGGAGGAATCAGGAAGTGATATGGTTGAATGGAGAGAGGAAATGAAAAGGTAGGGTGGAGATAGGAGCTTGGTCCCCTTTCAGTCTGAGGATTTGGTAGAGGTAAGAAATGGCTTTGGCTTGTCCCTTTATCTCTCTGATCTTTTAACATTTACCTTTACATCTGACTCCAGGTGTTTCTTATGAAGACCAATTAGAATTCTCATTATATCTGGTGCCTAACATGGGGCAAGAACCCGTGACACTGAGATTAAGAGTCTCATGCTCTACCAACTGAGCTAGACAGGCTAAGCAATTTGAAAACCACTGGACAAATGAGATATCTGAAGAAAAAGGACAAATCATCCAGAAAAAAAGTCTCAAGAAAAAGAGTAAATTGATTTATTGATCTATCACATTTTCAACAGGATTAATTTTTATAAATCTTCCCAAATGTTTGTTTCTGCTATTCTCTACAGACATATAATGCAAATGGTCTTTTTGTAGTCCCAGTTCAATTGAAAATTAAAGCTGGCTTTGGAGTTGGAGTGTGACTCTGCCTTTCTCTAAGCCCAAGCATACTTGTTAAATTAAGATCCAAAATCTCTGTCTCATGTCAGAAGAGCCACCTGATGTAGGACAGAAGAAAAAAACAAATTTAGGGACTATTCTATTGCTGCTAATCTCATAATCCTTTGGTTTTATTTTGACTCTTTAAAACTTTTCTTAAGGTATGAATATTCATCAAAATTTATAAGATTTATATGCATTTTTTCAACTAGTCATGATATTAATGGTCATATAGAGTACAAACTAATTTCAGAAAAAAAAGCTTCAACTAACTTCCTGTATATGATTTTGGGATTAAGTTTCTATCAAGTAACTAGGAATTAATTTTTTGTACTCTGAATTTACATAAAAAGTATTTCTATTCATTTTTAAAATTTTTATTATTAAGAAATTTTTTATTTATTTTACGTACCTCCCATAGACCCCCTCTCCTCCCTCTTCCTGCCCCCCAGCATTTCCCTTGAAAGCCATTCTCCATTCCTACATCCTCCAAGGTAAGGCCTCCCATGGGGAGTCAGCAAATGTTGCAGAAATCTTAGAAGGTCTTATTAATAAAATCGAACTTGAGCCAGGTATTGGGGTGAACACTGGAAGGTCAGAGAGACAGAATAAGCCACAGCTATCTCACCTCGCTGAATCCTCAGCTGGTCTTGTTTCCTCAGACTGGATGCCCCGAGCCCTCATCCAGAATGGGTCTCAGCTGAACTGCTGCTAGAAGCCTGAAAGCTTAACCAGCCACATGCTTCTCCAGGCCGCTTCTCCAGGCCAAATGCTTCTAGTTTCTGGTCCTCACGCCTTATATATCTTTCTGCTTTCTACCACCACTCCCTGGGATTAAAGGCGTGCTTTCTGGGATTAAAGGCGTGGGTCACCATGCTTGGGTGTATCCTTGAACACATGAATTTCTGCCTCTGGAATGCTAGGATTAAAGGCGTATGCTACCACTGCCTAACCTCTGTTTCATATTGTGGCTATTCCGTCTCTGACCCCAGATAAGTTTATTAAGGTACACAATATTTTGGGGAACACAATACCACCACAAGCAAAACCTGGTACATTCAGTTGAGGTAAGTTCAAGCACCTCCTCCTGCACCAAGGCTGCACAAGGTTGTCCACCATAGGTGCTGGGCTCCAAAAAGTCCTCTCATGCACCAGGGACAGATCCCAATCCCACTGCCAGGGGGCCACCTAAACAGTTCAAGCTAAACAACTGTCTTGCCTATGCAGAGGGCCTAGTCCAGTTCCATGGTAGCTCCACAGCTATTGGTCCATAGTTCATGAGTTTCCACTAGTTAGCCTGGCCATCTCTGTATGTTTTCCCATGATGATCTCAATGTCCCTTGCTTATAGAATCCCTTCTCCCTCTTATCGATTGGACTCCTGGAGCTTGGCCTGGAGCCCAACTGTGGATCTCTGCTTCTGCTTCTATCTGTTACTGGATGAAGGCCCTATGATGACAGTTAGGGTATTCACTAATTTGATTGCTGGAGTAGGCCAGTTCAGGCAACCTCTCAACTATTGCTAGTAGTCTAAAGTGGGATCATCCTTGTGGATTCCTGGAAACTTCCATAGCACCCTGCTTCTCCCTATTCCCATTATGTCTGTATTTACAATGTTACCTCTTTCCTTGCTCTCCCACTCTGAACTCATTGGCACAGGAGACCACTTCCTAAATATAATACCAGTAGCACAGACACTGAGAGCAACAATTAATAAATGGGACCTCTTGAAATTGAGAAGCTTTTTAGGGCAAAGGACATGGTCAATAAGACAAAATAACACCCTACAGAATGGGGAAATATATTCACCAACCCCATATCTGACAGAGGGTTGATCTCCAAAATATATAAAGAATTCAAGAAACTAAACAGCAAAATAAACAGCAAAATACTGAACAATCAAATTAAAAAATGGGCTACAGAGCTAAACAGAGAACTCTCAACAGAAGGATCGCAAATGGCTGAAAGACATTTAAGGAATTGCTCAACATCCTTAGCCATCAGGGAAATGCAAATCAAAATGACTCTGAGATACCATCTTACACCTATCAGAATGGCTATAACCAAAAACACTGATGACAGCTTATGTTGGAGAAGATATGGAGCAAGGGGAACACTCCTCACCTGTTGGTGGGTATGCAAACTTGTACAGCCATTTTGCAAATCAGTATGATGACTTCTCAGAAAATTGGGAATCAATCTACCTCAAGACCCAGCTATACCACTCTTGGGCAAATACCCAAGGAATACTCAACCATACCACAAGGACACATGCTCAAATATATTAATAGCAGCATTATTCATAATAGTCCAAACCTGAAAACAACCTAGATGCCCCTCAACCAAAAAAATGGATAAAGAAAATGTGGCACATATATACAATGGAGTACTACTCAGCAGTAAAAAACAATGATATCATGAAATTTGCAGGCAAGTGGATGGAACTAGAAAGTATTATCCTGAGTGAGGTACCCCTGACTTAGAAGAACAAATATGGTATGTACTCACTCATAAGTATATACTGGATGTAAAACAAAAGATAACCAGACTGCAGCCCACAGTTCCAGAGAAGCTAGCTAACAAGGAGGACACTAAGAGGGACACATAGATCATTCAGTGAAGGAGAAATAGATGAGATCTACATGAGCAAACTGAGGGTGAGGGAGAGTAGTGGAGGACAAGGGATAGGGGATGAGAACATAGCAAATATTGATCCTTTACCCTCTTTGCGATCTGTTGTATATGACATTTAAAATTTTTAAATTTTTGGCAGTGTATCATGACCACGCCTACCAGAAAACCTTGAAGTCTCCAAAAGATTAATGGAGCCTCACAATGACAATTGCACCAGGAGTATGTTAACAACATTAAGCTGAAAAACACCACCTAAAATTCGGCTTTGGACTTCAAACTACTCAGGGCAATCTCAAGGTAGCTAGCTGAAATGATCTAGCCTCACAGACTGTTCTAGCTAGGACTTGAGAAAAGTCATGCACTTTCTCATTATGCAGAGACTGAACAAACAATGATACAGCTACCTCTCCCAGGACTTAACAATTAACACAAATTTTTATTTTCAGGATCCCATAAAGATGCTGTTGCCCCTAGACAGCAAGTAAATTTAAGAATAGGATGCTCACATTCCCAAGAGGTAGGGTGGTTAACTTTTGGTCATTCAATACAATAGGTTATGGATATTTGTCATTGATTAGGTGGCTAATTACAAGTTGTTATTGGTAATGGTCAGAAAAAAAAGCTGAACAAAGGAGTCTAGATTTGGTGTTCTTGTTTTGGGAAGAAAAAAGGAGGTATAAAAATGATAGAATAAAAGGGTAGATTATTGAATATACTTTTAAAAATCAAGTACTAATTTTAAATATTTTACATTGATATGGATCTTTGTATATTGATACAAAGTTGAGATAATTTTTGTTAGAACATACTATGTATACATTTCTAATCTTGTTCAAAGTATTGCACCTATACATCTCATTTTACAACGTAATGCAAATTGTTATTCCTTGAAAGTTATTACTACAAACTACCTAGGATAAAAAGGAAATGCAAGTTAGTAGTTAGTAACCTATTACAACTACACTTGTAGTCATATTAGGTATGCTTTCAAGGTCAAACAGATATATTTTGGGTAGACAGGTAGTCTTCAAATACTTCAGAGATCTATACAACATGGCATTTAACATGTCTTAATAACATAGGTTCCTTTTATTTTATGACAATGAGTCTTGTCTGGTCCTGGCAGCACAAATCTACTTCAGAGAAGATGATGGACCTTGAAGAAAGCCCATATGGAGTTTACTTTCTTTGTAGCAAAAGTATGCCACTGGGCATGAAAATGTCCTTGCCTTGACTGCTGACAGTGTGCTGTCCAATTGGCACAAGCATGACACAAAAAGAAACACTGCTGAACTTTACCAAGACAAGGTAAGACAGCCCTTTAGAAAATCCTGCTTCACAGATAGGTCTGTCAGATATTCTAGGCCTACAGGCCAAAGATGGATGCTGCAACATTGCAGAGCAAACTTGGGTGACTGGCCAGGGAGATTGCTGTTTCTATTATTTCTCACATGTTTTGGAAGTTGCTTGCTTACACTTTCTGATTACTTAGGTAATATTATTTCCTTTTCTGGTCTATGATGGAGTTAAATAATGTATAGGTGTAGTTTTTCGTGTTACCAGATTCAGAAAGGAAAGTCCTGAAAGAAATGTAAAGTGTATAGGGTTGAGAAACATTAAAAGATAGTTTTGGTAATGTACCTTAGAATAGAAAGTGAATTAGTTACAGCCTTTTAGACTCACGAAGATAGGAATGATAATGGAGTAATTTCTCTGAATTTGTCAAATGTGTATGGAGTGGACATTGTAGATGTATCTACTGCCTGTATATATTGTATATAGTTATTGTACTTATATATAGTTTCTCTTATATTATTTATAACTTTCTTTTTTATTTTAGACAAGAAAAGGGAAATGCATCAGAGGAACATACCTACTGTCCACCATTGGCCTACACATACACATATGCACATACACATGTATAGTTGAATGTCTAAGCGGTCTAATAAAATAAAGAACAGGGATCAAAGTATAGGGGTGAAAGCCTTAGAGATCAGGGAAATAGTGAGAGCACCAACCACCTTACCTCACCAGCTCTGTAGCTTCCAAAATGCCACGACTTCCTGTCTACCCAGGCTTTTATTGCCTTGCTGTTTTGCCCTTTCATTGGTTCTTAGCCCTGATACCTTACTTCCTTGTCACTGCCTGTCTGTACAGACCTCCAAGTTTCTATGCTTGGTATTGGGATTAAAGGCGTGTGTCAACAAGCTTTGCTCTGTTCCCTAGTATGACCTTGAATACTCAGAGACCCTGCCTGCCAAGTGATAGGATTAAGGGCATGTGCTATCACTGCCTGA